>MU228439.1:304093-326580 GCA_018584345.1 Thuja plicata
TAATGTTAATTATTGCACCTATAATAAGGTTAAAACTTTGATATATGAAATATATGGCTATTTAATAATTAAATATTAATTAAATGCCTATATTTAATTAATTGATTTAATTATTAAGTCTTGATTTCAATAATTGAGATTTAATAAATATTAAATTCAATTAATTTTAATTAATTGTGCATAGTTGAGTTATTGAATATCACTTTAAGTTGCATGGTTAATTAGTTTATTTAATTGAAATTGTATCTCATGCATTTTCAATTTAACACTTTGCTTTGAAATTATAAAGTTGAGTTTCTGTTGCATGCTTTAAGTGAAATTGAAAATAAAGGAATTATCTTAATTAATAATTAGATAATTTATTTTCCCTTTAGGGTTTTCACTTTTTGAAAACCTAATTGCTTGTATTATCTATATCTTTGGATTGGAAGTCTTATTGCAGGTTGTTCAATCAGGGAGAAGGAGAAATCAGGTGATTGGGATTTTGAGGAGGATTTTTTGGATTTAGAATTCATCTTGCTTGGATTTGTGGGTTTGATCATCTCTTCTGTTACTAAGGTAGGATCTTGAGCTTTTCAATTCTACTTTTCAGATCCTTGTCTTCTATGCATCTGAAAACTAGGATCCTTTGCTTGATCTTCTCTATTTGTGTATTTGGTGATTCCATTAATTAAATGATGAAAAATGTGTTCTTGGATCCATTTGTGTTTTCCTTCATAATTGTGTGTCAGATCTGTGATTATAAATATAAAGGTTTCATTTTTGGGTATGGAATGCCAATTGGGTATAAGGGTTTTCGTATGAAAGATTTCTGTTTGGAATTGCCCTTAGGGTTTCATTTTTGGGGAAAATTCCTCTTTGAATGAGAATTTTGTTAATGTAAGAAAATTAGCTTGAAACCCTCAAATATGTGTTTGTCTCACCTTGAATAGTAGAAAATTTGTCTTCATCAGATGCATGTTGAAACTCGGATCAGATCTGCAAGAAAACAATTTAAAAGAGTTAATTTGCATGTTTATGAAACAAGAAAACCTTTCTTGATATTATTAAATGTTAAATTAGAAAACCCTCTTGTTTTCTTCAATTTGCATGTTGGAGAAAAATGAATCCCTCTTTGATTATTCAGAAATTTGTTTTAAAAAAAAAAGACCTATATTATTGCAAATTTAGCTTAAAATTATTCTTGGAAAATGGAGAACATATCCTTAAAAATTGTTGTAAAGGGAAAAAAAACTAAATTAAAAAAAAAAGAAACTTGATGTCTATTAAAAAAAATACAGTCCTGGTAATTGAATAAATTCACCAGAGAAAAATAAAAATAAAAATAAATATATAATATAATATATATTATATTAGTTTTATGCAAAAAATATAATAAACAAAGGAAAAAAAAAGATTTTGGGGAGGTGGGCGGCGGGGGCCACCGCACCCCCTGCACGGTACCATGTACTATGGGCCGTAGGCTTTGGGCCACGGTACCCACTGTACAGTGAGTCCGCAGGCTTAAGCCGCGGCTTTTGAGGGTAGGGGTGGGGCGGAGACCCCCCCCCCCCCCCCCAAAAAAAAAAAAGTATGTTTTTATTAATATTTAAATTTGTTTTAATTTTGGTTTATGTTTTTTTAATTTCGGTTTAGTTTATTTTATTTAAGTTAAATTTATTTAATTTATTTAAAATTTACTTTGTGTTAATTTAAATTAATATTTTTAAATATAGCTTAATTAAATCTTATTTGATTTAGTATTGAATTAGCTTTTTCTAATTTAGAATTAATTTTAAATCTAGCTTTAATCTAGATTTTAATTTTAATTTTAATTTTGTTTTTATATTTGGGCTTTTAGTTTTGAGGAACTAGTAAGAGTTGGTGTTATTAATTTAAATATTTAAGGGGAAGATTTCTTTTAAATTAATAATTTTGTTATTATCAAGCAGTTAACTAAGTTAACTATGATGTTGCTTGTTCGAGTTTTATATATATATATATATATATATATATATATATATATATATATATATATATATAGTAGATGTGTTATCACTGATACATACATTATATATATGTTATCAGGATATGATTTTCATGGGGGTTTAAAACATGGGTTGTAATTATAGTCAATTTTAGTAATTATTGATTGGGTTAATTTATATGTTGGTCTTTATAAATTAATCTGAATAAGAACTTTAATTGCGCTCTTTGGTGATTTAATTATATTTGTGTTAGTAATTCTACTAGCTGAATGAATTTGCATATCATGTAGATATAAATTTGTTTATAAATACGTTTGTTAATAGTTCTTGCAAGAGATATATTTGATTTTCCATGATGCATCATTTTGGATGAATTGTACTATGTATTCGCTCCTGTTATAAACCTTATCATGTCGGGTATCTGTTAGGGTTTTGGGATAGGAACCTTCATGGTGTCTTGTGTGAATTTCCAGTACATGTGTCTTATTATGTTTTATTGATCTGATTGTCTTTCTGAACCTAGTATTTTGAGATTAGGATATGTGATTCTTGAGAATGTCTCATGTGGTTAGTGAGAACCATTAGTTTCTATATGGGTAGGAACCAGTATGTGAGTCATGAGATTATTTATGACCTTGAGCTTAGGGGATGGTTAGTTAGGTGCATCTTAAGGGAGTGGCTTACAATAGGATTCCGAGGCCCAAAGAGGCCAGTCCAAGGTGACCTATCGTAAGTTGATTAATAAGTGATAACTTAATAATCAAACTTGGGGTTAACATTAAATACAAGATTAGTTAGCATGTTGAGAGTCCGGGGTCCAGAGTGACCAGTCCAAGGTAAACTCAACTAGATGATGCTTGAGGGTCCGAGGTCCATAGAGACCAGTCCCGGGTAACTCAAGTATATGACCAAGTGATGACACTCCCATAGCATGTAGCCTAAGTCTCCTCCATAGGTCCTGTGGTACCTTTTATGGTTGTGTCTTGGACATTTGGCTTTTGGATTCACGATTTGGTTTATGTTGGTTTTTTGGATATCTTGTATGTTCCTTTATCTTTGGATGGTGTACCTTCGCTTGATCTTGGATTTCCAGTTGTCTTGATCTTTCCATCCTTATACTTTTTCTTTAGTCTTTCTCATTGTGATCAGAAAGCTTCTAGGATCTTCCTTTGTGTTTCTTTATGATGGCTTGTATACCTTTGATTGCCTTCAAGTTGTATACCTGTGTGAGTGGGCCTGTTATTATCTCCTCAGCACGGTGGGAGTGGACCTTTGGTTCCATGCGGTCAGGTGGTAGTGATTCTTATTACCATTGAGATTCTGATGGTCCTTCTTCATGCTTGGGTGATCTTTGATGCAGTTCTATCTTCTGATTCCTTTGGAGGATGTACCATGTTGTATTCATCATGTTTATCTTTGGAGGTTTTGATCTTATCATATCAGTTGTAATCTTGTAATAGTGTATCAAATGTGATATCTATATTAGTTGTTGTATCATACTTGTATTAGAGTGATTACTACATACCCCGCGTCATGTGCAGAGGAAGTGAGTTATGAGATGTATATTATTGGATTCATTTGATATATTTTTTGTGTTAGTTCTTTATAGTTGTTATTCATAGATTATCATGCTTAAGTGATTATACATCAAGGAACCCTCGAGGATTTTTATCTATGTATGAGGTGTACTTATGTGTATGTCATGTACTTTGTTGCATTGCTTCCGCATTGTTATCATTATTGTTTGTAAACATTTAAAAAAAATTTATCCTGTTAACTCAATGTCAAGTTTAGGTTAGTTCTCCTGGGTTCCCTGGCGGAGCATTACAAGTCATCTAGTGCTACATGACTTTTTCATAGAGTTTTGTGATAACCTATCTCAAATTTTGGATATTCGCTTCCATTTTCATTTACCGACCCAATCTCGGTTGATGCAAAAACTTGCAATGTTGCGCAGTTGAAAGCTGACACAATGTATATCTTGAAAACCGCTCTTCGTGGAATCAAATTGTCTCCACCAAAAGCTCTAGAATGTCGAGTGAATGCTAGGAATGACCCTATCATGGAGGAGAAGAGGCTTGAACGTTGTCGACCGCTATGGAGCCAAGTGTCCCTCAAGGTGCACCAGGTAAAAAAATTGTTGATATTCAGGAGTCCATTTCTTGAAGCTCATGAGGGGTATCAACAAGACATCAAGTGCTACATGACCATGTAAAGGAGGCCTGCGATAAAATATCTTTGATTTTGGAGATTCGCTTCCATTTTCATTTGCCAAGTCATTTTCCTATATAAGCCCCCACCCCCTATTTAGGCAATATATTTCCCTTTTTTCCCATTTAAAACCCCCAATATGAATGCATGTGGTATTGTATTTTCCATTTAGTGAAGATCCCATGATCGTTGTAGGTCCCTTATGCATTTGGATAAAATTGATGTTTTTATAGTCATTGAGAACTCATTCGACAAAATTTATATCTCTATATGAAGCTATAGTATCATAAGTTGCTTAGGCTCTTCGAGAACTCTTTAATCAATAATTATTAATATATCAAGAACTTTTCACTTTCCACTATTTGTAAAAAATACTTGTACCTCATGTCTTATCACAAATATGGTAGGTCCCAACAACCATCTAAAATTTTGACAAGTTTTTGTACTAGCATTAATGTGTGATAGTTTGGAGAATCATTCATAAGATTTTGAAGAAAGCAACAAACAATCAAGGAAATCATTGGTTCTACATACTATGAGAACCTCACATAAGTTTTCTAGTTTGTTGTTTTCATTGGACAAAAAAATATATTGGTTTCAATAATGGAAGTCCCTAATGAGGTGGGAAATAATGACAAGAAATATGCAAGCATGGATGAATACATCATTTTAAAGGGGTTAAGAGTAGGTTTCTTGTGGGATCAATTTGGTTCTAGTTTCTTAGGAACAAATTAAAAAATTCATTTAATTTTAGAACCAAAAGAACCTTTAATAAGTTCCTATTTCCACATGAACCCCTGAATAAGAAAGAATAGAGGGTGATCAATGATAAAATAAAATAACAAAAATAAAAAAGAAGAGAAGGAGATATCAAAAGGATTATAGGCTCTAGGAAGCATACAAACTTTGATTTGTTCTTAAAATAGTTTTAGTTTGAAATAAGACTAAAAAAAAGACAAATGTATTAACAGTGAGGTTATTGGTTCAAAGTTCATGCTTGAAATGACTATCTTACTTTTGGGTGAGTTCAATATCATGGTTGGAAAAATAGTTTTTATTGGATAAAAACTTGTTTTCACTTCGTCAAAAACTCAAAATCAATTTTCACATTTTACTTGGGCTAGGTAAAAAGTATTATGATGATTGCTAAGAACACTAGGAAAATGGAAAACAACAAATGAGACAAAGAATGAAAAGAAAGAGAACATTGATGTATTCATGAGGATAAAAAATGAATAATAAGGAAGTACATGTTATAATAACTAAGAGGAGTGGGGTGAATCAGTTAGAATCAGTTTCCTCACAAATTATCCTACAATCCCAAATTTTTTCGGATGTATATCAACACAAATTCAATCATATATTTCAACTCGGTAAAAATGTATTCTGTAAACTTAAACTTTCATCAATAGTGTTTACCAAATATCAGTAAATTACTACTGTGATTACAGATCTAGATCAATAAAATAAAGTGTAAAGAAAAGTAACAATCCACAACATTCATGCATATTGACACATAGATTTTTAACGTGAAAACCCCACTAAGGGAAAAACCACCTGGGACCGGTAACCCAAAATATCTTCACTCTTCTGAAGTGAGCTCGGTGAAGAGCCAACCATGTTAAAGGTTACAATGCACACTATTAAATGTGACCTAGTTAGAGGATTTAAAATTACTAGTTCTCTCCTGACCATGTATTCACTATGGGGTCAACCAGAAAATAATCAACATTCTCTGAATGTCATAGTAAGGACTCACTATCCTACTCGGTTAAGAGATTTATCTGTCACAATGGTTAAATTGATACGATAATGATCTAATTCAAATGCAACACTGATTTGCAGATAGTCATATCTATTCTAAGTACATAATACCTCTAATCAATTTGTTCACTTTAGTTCATCTCACTCATCATCTTTGTTTTTCTCGGTTATGCTCTATTTGCTCGGCGATGTCTGCAAAAATACACTCGGTTCTATCTTTAACCAGTTTGATCAGTCATGCATAAATTTGCATGTATACTTCAACATCTGTGTACATCTTTATCCATAATAAATCTCTTGTCTCTTATATAGACATCATGTATTATTTAATTTTCATCCTTCAAATCTTGTCACTTAATCTCCATCATTCATTTTCCTGCTCAAATCATCTTTGGTAGTTGTGTTAAAAACATGTTTCAATCTTTGTCATCCGATCTTCATTGAATTGTAATAACTGTTTGATCAAATAAAAAAATTTATCTTTTACCTTGAAATTATCAATTTCCAACTAATCATCCAAGTCATCCTTGGTTATAATTAAATTTCTTTAATCAATAGTTGTGTCAGAAAACCCTTGCTCGGTTAATACTAGTGCTCGGTATACACTAGACTTTACTTAGTGTTCTCTGTCACTTGGTGTATACAAAACTCTTCATTTACTGACCACACAAACATTGTTTCTTCTAGATATTCAATACATAACAAATGTTTTCCACCATAATAACACTCAAATAAGTTGACATGAATGACAATACATTAACTGATAATGTTTATCATCAGTTCTGCAACTCGGTTGAATATTAACAAATGAACTCAAACATATAAACAATTATAGTTCATCAATCTCTCCCTTTGGAATTGATGGCAACACAATATAAAATATACAATATACAATTCCATACAACAAATACCAAAGTTTTGTTCTACAATTGTAACAATTCAGTAGCTCTCCCTAGCTTGAATATAATCTGTGTTAGTATAAACAAAATATGAAAATATGCAGACTCTTCCTATAGTTTTGATTTTTGACCTCTTGAATCTCTCTATAGATTAAATATGTCCCCCCCTTTCTCTTTTCTCCCTGTAGTGGATAGATATCTCCCTTCTATATTTCATGAAACTCTCTCCCTTTGACAACAATGCCAAAAAGAAATATACAGTTCTTTAATAGCCAAATGAAATATCTCTGATTTTCAGTGTAGTAAGTACCTTTCTGTGTACTGATATCTCAGTTTCGGTCTAGTTCATCTTTGCATCAACATTATTGATAGTTTGATTTCATGTAGGTTGATGCAACCTCCTAATATTCTTAGTTACCATTAGACAAGGGACGGGCCCCTAGTCTACCTCTCAAGTACTCAAATGTATCCTTCGGTAAGGGTTTTGTGAATATGTCTGCAATTTATTCTTTTGATTGTACATATTCTAGTGTTACTTGTTTTTCTTGCACTTGTTCCCTCAAGTAGTGATATTTTATTGAAATGTGCTTTGTCTTTGCATGTATCACAGGATTCTTTGAAATATTTATAGCACTTGTCTTATCAAAATAAATCAACACTGGTTCAGTGATCTCCTTGTTGGAATAATGGAATGGTGTGTATGAAGAGGGGAGGGGTGAATCAGTACCCTTAAAACTTTTATCTCTTTGTCCTTTAGTAATCTTTACTTTGTATTACCGACCATTGATTCTTTTCTATCTTATGCATGTAATATCAAATTATGAACTTAATTACATGTAAACATTCATAGAGACATTCGTGAAATGTAAGTAGACATGACACAAGAATTGGTAATGTAGAAAACTCATGTTAGAAGGTAAAAATAGTGGTGGGGATGAAACCCACAAAACTTCACTATCTGCAAAAAGGAAGGTGTCGGTTAAGGCTACAAGTGTGATCACTTCTAATGATCTTACCCTGTTAGGAGTAACATTTGTGACTTGTTAAGGCCTACTCTGTTAAGATATTTAGAAACATTGTTAAGTGTGCACTATGTTAAGAGATTCACATAAGGATTGTTAAAACCACCTTCTTAAAGGATTTCTTCTATTTGCTATAATTGTCAGAGAGTAGTCAAAAATACTTGTTGACCTGATAGTATGCAATCTTGAATTTCTGAATATAGATCCTTTAAGTTCACAATATATATGTATCACCTATAGTGACTGATTAATACCTATGTTCTGTTCGGTAGCCTTGAATCTTGTTCTTCATAACTGATTTCATATTTTGTTGTCCTTCTACATAAAACTCTCTATCTGATCCATAGATGTCTATTGCGGCTACAATCATCAATGTCTGATTGATTTCTACATCTATTTATACAATGTATTTGACCTATTTTAGTTTCATGCTTTACAATGAAAACTCTATGATCAAAGGTTTACAACTTGACCTTGATCTCCTAGTTTTCATGTTTACAATCAATTAGATTGATTAAAACAATTACATATGCTTTACTTGTCCCTCAAGAAATGGTTTTGAAGATAAGATTTAAAGCTAATTATAAAAGTCAAGTGTTTTATCTGACATGTAACTTGGATCCACATTTCTCAAAAATAAAATTGTCTCTCAGTAGACTGGTGCTCAGGTTTCTCTGTGGTCTTTGCTCGGTGATGTCTTTGAATTGTCTGTCATTTTGCTCTCTAAACTGTGTTATCGATTTACACTGTAAGTTGTCTGTCCATTATCATGTTACCAATAGTTCAAAAATAGTTTCCTTTGTATACTAATGACAAAATATGATCATCAATCTCCCCCTTTGGCATTAGTATCAAAAACTGATATGTGCAAAACTGAAATGTTCAGTATATACACCAAAATGTTTACCTTGTCAGTATGACTCCCCTATGTGCATGCCTCAGTGTAGTGTATGTACATGATACATTTTCCTCTATAAATATTCCCCTTTCACCTTATCATTTCCCTTTGTATTGGATCATATCATTTCCACCTTTTTTTGAAAATATTGACAAAGGTGTAATACTTACAATTCGTCAAAAATTTGGGAATGGGATTCCTTTATGTCTTCCATCATCTCCTCCCATTTCTCCTTGAGGTGTTCAAGGTTCATGTGCTCCAATCTTATCCTGGCATACATTTCATAGATACTGTAGATGACAGACATCTCTGGGGTGGCAAGTAGTGTTTTTTACAAAGTCATGTGTTGTTGCAGTAATGTGAGATTTGGTAGTAGTAGAGCTTGCAGCTCGATAACCTCATCTCGGATTTTGGATTATACCTCTTGAATCTCAAGTCTCAACCATTTAGATTATGCAAGCTTCTCATAATGCAACTTGAATGCATTTTCATCAGCTGTGAGACCTTGTGCACTAGCATTAATATCTGCATCTATCTCAGCAATCTTATCACTACGTTCCTCAGTGAATTTCTCTACGGTGCATAAGTTATGAACTAAGGTTATAACTTCTGAAATAATTGGTTCCAATGTATTGACCAGTTCAGATAGCTTTACCTTGTTCTCTGTCACTTCTTGGCTGATTTTCTCTATTAGTTTGTATTGGTACTTCTTCTCTGCACGTTCTTCTATCACCTTGTCAGCTTCCACATTCTGTGATATAATGGCCTCGATGAGAACTACTAATTGATCAAGTATTGGTGCACTTTGATCAATTTTGGTGTCAGGTACAATCTGCAATAGTATATCCTTTTTAGTTTCTAGTACATGTGTTTCCTTGTGCTTCCTTTTGAGCTTATCTTGTATAGATTTCCTTTTACAAAGTTTTGCATACTTTTTAAGTGACTCTTGATCCAATGTTCTTGGATCACAGTCAGTTATTTCTATAATCTCATCCAAGGTGACTGGATTTTTATTCCTCTTCTTCTTTTTCTTTGAAATTGTAGTGGAAGCATTTTTATGCAATACCATAGCAAGTTCCTTTTATTGGTCTTATGTACTTGGTGAAGACTTTGGAGGCATTGTGACTTTATCCTACTGCTCGGTCTTTACCTGTCGGTTGGTTGTAGATGTCTCTACATCAAACTTATCTTTTTCTGCAGCTTTCTCTTCCTCGGTATCCTTGGAATCACTTTGTTTTTCCTCTCCACTTGGTGCTTATTTTTCATCATTTGTGCCTTTCTTCTCCCCATCACCCTTATCTTCGGGTATGCTTTCATCATGGTCAGGTGTCTTCTCCTTTTCTGCTGAGATGATATTGATAGCTTGTATCAATAAAGGCATTGTTCCTGGTATATTGACCTGTGTAACATCCTGTGTTTCCTTTTCCTTTTCTTCTCCTTAATCGGTGGTCATATTTACATCTTCATCATTCTTTACTTCATCTATAGGATCACCTCTAGTGATGTCTATTATAGTTATATCTTTGATTTTTCCATCTGTAGTATCCCCTAATAATTGAAGTATTTGAGGTACATCATCCATGGCCTTGGATGCCTCTATTGTCAATTTGACTAGATTGATGTCCTTGGTGTCATTTATAAGAATGCGCTCCAGGCTTGGTGTAGCCTCTTTCTCTTCATTATGAGGAGTCTTGGTAAGATCTAATAGTTTCTCGATGCTTGAATCCCCCTTACGTGGATTGAATATTTGATTCCAAGTTTCACCACTTTCCTTATCAAGATCAATTAATTTTCCCTCTAGTACTTTGTAGGCTATTAACTTAGCGGAGAATTTCTTTGAATGCTTCTTCATCATCTCATCGATTTCCTCAGCTTTGGACTCGGGAGGCATAATTGTGACTAGGGATCTTTCCCTCATCTGCTTCTTGGTATGCAGTGCATATGTCCACCTTGCAGATACTCTTTCATGAAGCTTTTGTGGCATCATCTTATGAAATTGTATAGGTACATATTTGAATGCAATCATTGCTTGAATGATGTCTTCTTCAATCTTCTTCTGATCCTTGGGAGATAAGGTTAGCCATTGCCTTATCTTAGCATTAGATATGCTACCTGTCTTGATAATTGATCTTGCAATCTTATCAATTGTCTTTGGAACTTTGTTCTTTTTGGGTGGGAGTGCTTGTTCACTCTCATCCTTTGTAGTGTCATCCTTGTCCTCTTTACCTCTGATGTACTTTCTTCTTTTCCTTGGAGCCTATTTCCTGGTTTGCATTTTTCTCTTATAATTCATTATGGTTCCTTTCTTAACCGATGGTGAATCTACATATTTTGAAGTCTTACTCCTAGTCCTTGATGCAACAGTAGTTCTTGGTTTTTTTTTCTGGTGGTGCATCAGACTCGGTTGACTCAGATTCACTCAATTGTTCACCTTCACCGATGAGTGATTGTCCCTCAGTGTCTTCTTGTTGTTTTGACTCTTCATCATTTATGGACAACTTCTTTTGAAGTGTCTTAACCATTTTTGTCTTCTTTCTGTCAATCTTCTTTACTATTAGGCCTATTTTAATTCTGGGCTTAGCTTCCTCATAAGTGCCAAATCTTGGTAGTTATTTTTCAACTGCCTTGTTCAGTAATGCTCCAATAGCATTTGTGGCCTGATTAATGTTGACTTCATAATCAAGAGGTGGTAACCATATTGTCCTTGATACAACTAGTTTTATCAACGTGTTGTCGGTATCTACTATGAAACATATATCATCCTTATACTTTTACACCAGTTGTTCAGGTATCCTCATCCTCTTTTGCATTCTTTCCTTAAAGGTAGTGAAGTATGCATCCATGACTGATGCAAAATTCTCCCCTAGTGACTTGATAAATTCACTAAGTTTCTTTGTTACTGGTGGGGTAGTGTCCCAATTTATATTACCGACAGATGGGAAGAAGTTCTGGAAATAGAAAAATATACATACGAGAAGTGATCTGAACTTACATGAATTAGACCTTTCTGACCTAATTTTCCTCATGTTTTCCTCCAATTACTTCAGTAGAAGCTCGGATAGATCTAGTTGTAATCCCTTCTTCACAATCTTATAGACAGTGTCAACTGCTCCACATACTATGTTGTTTAACCAACTGGTTTGGAATACCTTGTATCCCAATACACATGCACCAAATTTTAGCTCGAGGTTAGTGATTGTGCTAAGTTTCAAACCTCTGTCATCCCATATTGCACCTTTCATAAGAGATTCTCAATCTCAGGGTGAGGAGGATGTTTAAGGTCTTTGGCCTTGTTGGTTACTGGATAATCAGTTACTACATGTATTACATCCTTGGTGATTGGGTTTGGTTCGTCCAACAACATTTTCCTATCATGGTATCTGCTAAGAACTATCCAAATCCACTTGATTTTGAATTCCTTCAGGAACATTAGGGCATTTTTCAACCCTTTTACCTCGATGTGTTTATGTTCATCCTTAATGTTTCCATCTGTGCAAATCTTCTTGTAAGCTTCTTCAACCTTGAGATTTCCGAGCTCTACAACCTTACAGTGGATATAGGCTCGAACATCCTCAACTAGCAAAACCCTAGGTGGTATGCTTGAGAATGCTCCAGCATCGTCGGGTTGTGAAGCAACCTTGGGGAAAAATTTATATTTAGGTTCTTCACATGTAGAGTTCTTGATCATATTAACCTTTTTATCCTTTTCATTCTTGATATTAGAAACTCGTGAAGTGGTTGCCATGTTTCATGATTTTAGGGCTTTTTCCGTAAACAAATCTATTTTCTCGGTGAGTCTTAGTTACTCACTTGATCTATTGTAGCTGTTGTGAGTCTGTAGGACTATTTGTGAATGTGTTTGTGAGTTGTTTTTCAATCTGGTCGCTCTTTGTCACTCGATTCTTCTCTCTTCTCTTTGCTCTCAATTGATTTGTGAAAGAATGAGCTTTCTATCACCCTTTTATAGACAATGCCCTAGGTGGTACAATAAATGCTTTACCTAATTCTCAGTGGTTGAAGACAGAGTTTCTTGGGGAACATACCAACTTTATTCTCAGTGAGAATACACTACTCGGGTTAAGTGACAACTCAGTTGCACTTTTCACATGTTCACCAACGATGCTGGGTATGTAGCGGAGAATTAATTATATTTTAAATGATTACCAACAATTCTTGATTTATACTAGCAATTTAGCTTTTGAATGTTCATCGATGATCCTTGGTGTGTATTGACCGATGAGATTGAATTCACAAAATCATAACAATTAATACCATAGTGCATCTCTATTCATGCTAATTTGGCATATTATCAATGTATATTGGAACTGATATAAAAAGTAGCTTTGTATAGTGTAGTTCCATACTTACTTGTTTTGCTTTGGTGGGGCTGGTGATGTCACTAGATCCATTGGATGAGGTGTCACAAACTGTGGTTCTTGGTCCAGCATTGTCATTGTTTATAGCTTTCCTCCACATTTGATTTCTCATTCTCCTGATATCTTCAATAGAGTTCCCATTAGAAAAAATGCTTGTCTCTGTCACTCAATCTCTGCAGTCCTTTCTTAGATGACCGACCTTATGACAGTGTAAGCATGTCATTATGGAGTTAGTCCAATTCCTAGACCTTCTTATCCATTTCCTCATGCAGTTTGCAGCTATGTTTCCATATCTACCATATGTTGTGCAATTTGCCCATGTGTTGTAATCCTAAGCATATGAGTTACCGACTCTTCTTGGTTGATAAGAATTTTCTTGTTCTTTTAGCTTCCATGCTTGCTTTTTATTTTTCCTGCATTCAAGAGATGTGTGCCCATGCATTTTTCAAGTAGGACAATATTTTTCCATGTAGGATTCCTTCTTTGGTTGTTTCTCCTTAGATTTACATTCATATGTTTTATGTCCATGCTTGTTACAGTTATAAAAATTTCCTATGAATGTAGATGTGGATTTAGGAATACCTTTAGCTTTGCTCCTACAAACATTTGAAGTGTGGTCTGGTTTCCCACAGTGATTGCATGACTACTTCCTTTGGTCTTGGATTTGTGTAGACATCTTTTTTATCAGATTAATTTGATGATTCTCCATGCTCGGTATACCCTAGATTGGTATTGTTGTTGACTCATCTTTGTCCATTCAGAAATTCATCCATTCTTCTGATAATCTCTTTTTCTTTCTTGATCATATCATTGTGTTATTTCTAAATCCTTACTTCATGCTTCAATCTCTCATTTTCTTCTCTTATCTCACCAATAGCTTCCAATTTCTCATTGAGTTCTATGTTTACTTGGTTTGCCTCATGACTCATAAGAACTATTTGATTGGTGATCTCATGATGATGTTCAGTAAGTCTATGTATCTTTGTCTCTCTTTCTTGTAGCCTTTCAGCAATCTTCCTCCTGTCATCAATAGCTAGTGTTCTTTCTTGTTCATCTTGTCTAGCATTATTCATAACATCAATCATCCTTAACATCTATGTCTCTTGACCAATTTGTAGTATATTTACTTGCTCATTCAGATGTTGATTGATTTCATTCAGAATTGTAATGCTTCCTTCTGATGTGTTAGATATCTTACTAGATGTAGATCCTAATGACTCAAACAAATCAGGTATCTCTTCTTCATTATAGTTCGTTTCATTGTAGCAAGATGTCATATATTTTCTTTCATCCAATATCTCTCTCATCTTGATTCTTGCTACTTTGTATTGCTCATAGAAGATTTGTATCTCCAAATTCTAATTCTCCATATTATTGTCTAGTGTATACCTTTCCATTGTATGATCTTTTCTCTCAAGTGATTTAAACTTTTCCAAATAAGAGATCTAGCTCTAATACCAATTGTTGGAATAATAGAATAGTGTGTATTGAGAGGGGAAGGGTGAATCAGTACCCTTAAAAATTTTATCTCTTTATCCTTTAGTAACCTTTATTTTGTATTACCGACTGTTGTAGGTCAGAAAGCCTTATGTTAAATTTTTTCTAAGTAACATTTATTATGTCAAAGTACATATTGAATCTTGAATCTTGAACCTCATGGTTCAAGGTTCAAAGTTCAATTTCCCATTTTCCACTTTACAATCTATATGCAATCCTTTCGGTCAACAAAGTTTCATAACTCATGTGTTTGTGTGTCTCTGTAATATTGAATCTTGAATCTTGAACTTCACAGTTCAATGTTCAAGGTTCACTTTTACAAAATGTACTTGTCTCTTTGCATGCTCAACCCGCATCTTTTTCCATTTTGGTGTCAGTGTTTTTTTTAATCTTGAACTTTGAACTTGGGATTTTTGGTTCATAATTCAATATTTTCCCATGCACCATGCATTAGTCTATCTCATATATAATTTTATCAATACATGATTGAGGCATATGGGATTATGAACTTTGAACTTCATGCTTCACAATTCAAGGTTCAAAATCTGAGATGCAATAATGATCAAATATTTGTGGCACGTGTTGTATCTCACTTTCCTTTATGAGATCGGTTTCTGAAAAGACGGGGGTAAAAATCTAGCTCAGCAAAAGTACAGCTTGCTCGAAGATGAAATAATTACGATTGGACATGTCCAGTGAATGACGATGGAATTCATTAATTCATGGAAATTAATCATGATTACCAAAAAAAGGCAACTTAAATGTATGTATTAAATCTTCTCTTATTTCCTTTTCTATTTTCACACAACAATTGGAAGCACATTCAGAATTGAAGCACATTGAAAGTTTTTCCCCGAAAGCAAAAATAGACAACACCGGTGAGTTTCAAGAATCTTCCTCATTTTCCTTTCCGGTTTTAAGAATTATATGTTGTAAGAAAGGAAATTCCAGTCTTTTCCATCTCATTTTCTTGAAGTCATTTGTTTAAAATTCACTATGAATAGTCCTAGTAAGTCAGCCTCTCAGGCCAGGTTTGTAAAGGAGAACAAGTTTTCTCCTATAAGTAGTTGTCTGCCAGAGATGCGAGACATATTTCTTGTAAATGAAGACATAGCAAAGAATGTTCATAGATTGAAAAGTGCAGAGGTAGGAACCCTTTCATCCAAGATTGTAGAAAACAAACTATTGGAGGTTGTTGGTTTTCCTGAAGTGACTTTGTGTCCTGAGTTGGTAATGGAATGCAGAAAAAGGTAGGACAGGATTGACAAGTGTATTTGTCTTCCTTCTGGAGAAGTGTTAGTGTCCATCAAAAGACAGGTAGTCATGGCTTCTCTAAGAATTCCTCCTATAGAAACCTATGACAATTGTGACTTTGAGAAGGCTAAAAAGGAATTTCACCTTAATTTCAAAGATTATAGAAACAACATAGCCAGAGACTGGTTATTGAAAGCCGAGAGAGGGGGTTCTAGGTTACCAAAACCTCTTTAAAAAGATCATTTGATAAGAGAGGTACGTGACATTGTGGTCATGTTAAACACATTAAAGGGTAAACCTAATGATATCATGTGGGAGGACTGGATTTATATTTTTGTCCAAGCCATTCTCAGTGAGGGAAAATATGTTGACTGGGCTGAGATAATAGCAGCAAGACTTGATGAAGAGTTATCCTAGTCTACAAAGGCATCCAATTTCTATTTGTCTTCATATTTTTTTAATATTTTAGCCATTAGTAGGAATTGGGAGGGTTTGCCCCATGAACCATGCAAAGATGATATGATGATTTATGAATATAATTCTTATTTGCAGAAGAAGAGAAATCCTGGAAATTTATGAAGAGTACAAGATACATTCCTAGCCAAGCTTGTTTTTGAGCTAAGGGGAAGGGTAAATTATAGAATGTCTAAAGAGGCTATGGAATTGATTAAAATATATGTCAGCTTCTTTGTTCAATTCCCCACTTTCAGTTACTTAAGGGTAGGAGGTTTCAGTGGTGAACCCATGAAGCTCCCATGATATTGCTTGGATAAATATATTCTATTAGAAATATGTAGGAAAATACTCCAAGTAGGAGTGAAGTTCAGACCTAAGAGAGGAGTAGGTTCTTTCTTTCCTATTGATCTAGGGAATTACCGTTGCAGACTTACACATGCTATATCTTCCCCGGATGCAGAACTAAAGGAAATTAATCTTCCTTCTTATCAAAGGCGAAGCTACTTTGATAGCAAGAAATTCATGGTAAATCATTTCAAAGTGGATGTCACTTTTCTACATCAACCAGAATTAGAAGATTTTTGGGCGGATTATATAGATGAGTTCGAGGTTGAAAAGAGACTATACTCCAGGTTTACATTGAGCCAGATTGTCACTTTATGACTACCTTTTAAGATTAAAGGATTTGGTACTGATGATGAGGAAGATGTGATAGAACTTGGATAAATGGAAAAGAATAATGATGTAGTGGCCAGAAAAGTAGAACAGGGAAGAGAATAAGTGGAAGATCTGAATGCCCTTTCTCAAGAAGTGTTCAAAAGGACAGATAAATGGTTGAAAGAAATGAACAAGAAGAAGAAGCAAGAGACTTCTAGTGCAGTAAGCAGGAAAAGTACAAGAATTTCAACACTCACAACTTCCCCTGCCCTTACTAACAAAATCGAGAAATTGCTTCTTGCAGGTGAATCTAAAAATGGACTAAAAGCCCATCTTGAAGAGGAAAAGTCAATTCCTCTGCAATCTGCAAGGACCACAAGAGCTAGGAGCAAAAGGAAAGAAAATAAAAATATAGTCCCATGCATTTTGATTGACCTAGAGATAGAAGGAACTGATTCATAGCCTCAAAAGAAGCCTAAAATGGACAAAAATCCAGTCAGTCCTTCAAAGACTCAATCAGTAGGAGAAGGCCAACAAGACCTGTCAGTATTAAACAATCGTACAAATGCTTCTACACCAAAGACCCCAAATTGGCTGGAGTTATCATTTAACAAGAAGAGGAAAATTGTTCCTATCTCAGCCCCTATTAAAGACTTAGTCAAAAAATATCATGGAAAAACCCCACGAGCCAAGAAACTAAAGGTGGAAGCAATGGTCGATGTAGATGCTAAAATAGGTCACTGGATGGCATAAATATTCAAGCCAATTTTTGATAAAGCTAGTGATGAGGTCACAAAGTAGGACTTTCATGTGGAAAAGATAGATTTGGGAATGTCTACCAGGGCCACAGACTTGAATATTTTGAACTCAGTGAATAAGAAAATCAACCATCGTATACAAAAGGATGTGGAAGACAAGATGAGATTGAAACAGGCCCTTTGTGAAATGGCCAAATATATTCAACAACTTCACAATCATGTACCTCAACCATTGTTGATAGTTCCATTTCACCTATATGTCAAGTCTCAAGAAAATAAAAAATTCCTCAATTAAGTTCACAAGGACAAGTCTGTTGGAGATTTGCTTCTATGCAAATAATTGATTGTATGTTTGCCATTGATGACAACATATAATATACAGCAGGTATCCTATATGTAATTATCAGTACAGATGTTTTGGTACTATGCATGTTTATTTCCATGGTGTATACATATTCTAGATGTTATGTGTATTCACGTCGAGTGAGATATGCAGTTTCAGTTTACTTATGATTAATCAGTTATGGCAGTTACAGTTTCTGGAGTTTATCTGTTAAGGAGCCGATGTAAATATAGTGTTTCTTGAGTTGCGCCTATCTTCAGGATATGTGTGTTTGTATTCATGTTTAGTTATGAGTTAAATATAATTATCCAAAGATGCTAAACGTGTTTCAACATAATATTGATTTTAGATTTAATTTGGTGAAGTCAACTTTGTGAAGCGTCGCGTCTATTCAGTGTGAGTTGCATGGTCTTATTGCGTGTTTGGTTGAGATGAAAAGGGAGTTGATAAAGTGTTTCTAGATACTTTCATGACCTTATCCTTGGTGAAGATACATATAACAATTTAGTTATGTTAACTAAGTGTCGAAGATGTTGTGAAGAAGAAAAGACAAAGAAGAGCAAAAAATCAAGAAGAATAAGTTGA
Source organism: Thuja plicata (assembly GCA_018584345.1). NCBI lineage: Eukaryota > Viridiplantae > Streptophyta > Pinopsida > Cupressales > Cupressaceae > Thuja > Thuja plicata. Next base: position 322,781 of record MU228439.1, read on the forward strand.
AGATCTATGTGAAGAAATAGAAGTTGATTGCAATTCATTGGAACTGATCAAGATAGTAGGTCTAATCAAATAGTTCATTTACCAAATATAGTGTATATCTGTTATACTGAAGGTTGTAGCCTTCACCTATTGGAAACACTGAGAGGGGGGGGTGAATTAGTGTTTGTCTATTGATTACTTTTCAGAAACTTAAACATAAATCAAACATACATAGAATGAAGCTTAACATAAGAACTCATAATACATGATATGATTACAAGGAACCTTGATTAGAGGAAAACCCCGGTGGGAATTAGTACCCACAAATATTGTACTAGGTATAACGAACCTGTTAAAGTTCCTTTGCCCTGTTAGAAGCAGTCTTTACAATATGAGTACAATGACCTGGTTAAAGGTCTGACCCTATTAGGAGTATTTTACAAAACCTTGTTAAAGGTATATGGCTCACTGCTTAGGCTCGCTGCCCAATAGGATGAAGGCTACAACCTTCTAAAAGTTGATATACACTACATCAAAAGTGAACTGTTGTGATGACACTGTTGTCTGATCAGTTCTGTGTATGCGTGAATGTTGTTACTCTCTTAAAGAGATATATCATATACTACTCTTCTGTATCTTCCTCTTACAGCATAATCAACACTTGTAACATAACTTTACATTACATACTTATATGTTCATATCTGAATAGGCGCGACGCAAAACAAGACTCTAGTCGGCCCTAAAACAAAATACACAATGCTTCTGAACAAGTCGGCTTAAGTGTGTTTACTACAATGTTAATTACATCATAAAAAACATATAACCAAAGGCACTTAGCCATTACATTACAAAACAATTCACGTTGATCAAAACACTAGTCGGCTTCCATGCTCTGTCTTATGGACTGCTGGTCTACTGATCTGTCTGTAACTTCGTCGTACTGTTGTTCCATACTATGCATGTCTGGATGTAGCATGTACACATGTCATACAATATATATCTAAATGCACATAAGCTGAATTGATCTCTCACACATGCGCTAATGTGATGATCGTTGAATATCTCTGTCTGCCCTATTTTCCATACTTAGTCATTTTGTCTTTCATGACAGAAACTAAACATGACTTTGTTGCCATGATGACAACACAAAATGAGTCATGCATCCTTAGGTAGTCAACTTGCCAAATCACCATCTTAGCAGTGAGCTATTGGACAGTGAGTCATCACCCTTAACAGGGTTATCTGTAAAAGACTCCTAACAAGGTCTGACCTTTAACCAGGACTCTGTACTTCTTGCATTGTAAAGATCAACTCCTAACAGGGTTGTAAGATCTTCTAACAGGGATCATTATAAACTAGTGTAGTTATTCTTGGGTGCTAATTCCCATAGGTTTTTTTGCCTATTTGGTTTCCCCGTAATCAAATTGTTGAGTACTCTATTGTGTTATCTGAATGTGCATTTACTTTATATCAAATTACAGTAACGAAAGGAAAAATAATTAAATTGACTGATAACTGATTCACCNCCCCCCCCCCCCCCCCCCCCCCTCTTAGTTATCCTTGGTACTATTACAACAATTGGTATCAGATCCAAGTGCCTTGGACAGAAAGCCTAACATCTTAAGGTAGATCAGATGGCATACTTCAGGAAAGAGAGTCCTAAGTTTGATGGAGAAAACTATCTTGACTGGAAGAACAAAATGATAACACATCTTCAGTGTGTTGGATTTGATATCTATGAGATTTCCACTCAAGAAGTTGAAATTCCCACCTACAAAGATCTTGTAGCTGATGACTCTACTATGAAACAAAAGGAAGTGTTCACAAATAATGTAATTGCCAAAGAAGCCCTAATCAATGCCCTATCCAACAGTGAATTTTCTGAGATCAAGAAGATAGATAAAGCATATTATATTTGGAAATACTTAGAAGATATGTTTTAAGGAGACATCCAAGAAAAGAATGCGTGCAGAAAGACATGGAAGAAAAGATACAACAATTTAGAGATGTTACCTGAAGAAAACATCAGAGCTTACAATCAGAGGATTAATGAACTAGTATCAGGTATAAGAAACAATGGTGGAGAAATATCAGAGGAAGATATAATGGACAAATTAATGACCACATTGACAGAAGAATATGAGAGAAAGATCAATATCCTAGATGAGACTATGCAATTTTCAAAAGACTTCAAGAGGAAAACTTTGATCAGAAAAATATCTGCATTTGAGATATCTAGATTGAAGACAGAACCTAAAAGTGAGACAGCCTTCAAAGCCACATTCCACAACAACAAATCTATAAGAAGCTCTAGTAACAATGAAGAAGTGGATACAAAAATAGAAGAAATCACTACTATGATTGCCAAGAAGGAAAGGTAAAGGGAAATAGGAAGGACAACTACCATTCAAATTTTTCTCATGCAACAAAGTTGGTCACTTTGCATCCAAGTGCCCTACAAGAGTCAAGAAATTCATATCAGATTACAAACCTAAGTACACTAAAGAAAGTTGTCATGCAGAGGATGGTGTAACTGATGATGACTTGGGAGAAGATGAAATTGGATTTTCTTCCATTAAAGACATAGAGAAGATGCTTGAAGAAATGGACAAAGAAGATGAATTAAAAGAACATGAGTTAGCATTAGTTTCAAAAGCTGACATCATAACTGACTGGATCGTTGACAGTGTATGTTCACACCACATGACATGAGACAAAGATAGATTTGTACATTTGGACAAGTAAAAAGGTGGCATGGTTATATTTGGAGATAACACTCCCAAACCTATCATAGGCAGAGGTTATATCACCCTAGATGGAAAGAACAAGAGATATGATGTTCTCTATGTTGATGGTTTGCATCATAACTTACTAAGTGTTGGACAGTTGCTTGATAAAGGATATCAGCTGGAATTCAAAAAAAACCATTGTATCATTAACAAAAAAGAAGGAGACATGATTGCATCAAGCTCAAAGACTAAAGGTAATGTTTTTCAGCTCAACTCAGAAGTAAGTTGTTTTGTTACAAAAGTAGATGACAGCTAGCTATGGCACAAGAGACTTTGTCACATCAATTTTGACATAATAGTCAAGATAAGTAATGTAAAGGTAGTAAGAGACCTTCCTAGCATTGCAAGACCAGTTGACACCATGTGGAGGGAATGTGTGATGGGGAAGCATGTGAGGACCTCATTCAGGAGAAAACAAAACTCTACAAAAAACAAATTAGATCTTATACATACAGACCTATGTGGACCTAATCAAACAAGATCTTACTACGGAGAAAGGTATTTTATTTTGTTTGTTGATGATTTCTCAAGGATGATGTGGGTTACATTCTTAAAAGAAAAATCTGAAGCTTTTGAGAAGTTCAAAGTATTCAAAGCTAAGGTTGAGAATGAATCTGGATTAAATATAAAATGTCTGAGATCTGATAGAGGAGGAGAATTCACCTCTGACCAGTTTTATGACTACTATGAAGAACATGGAATCAAAACACAGTTAAGTGCACCCTTGACCCCTCAGCAGAATGGGATAGCAGAAAGGAGGAATAGGATAATACTTGACACAATGCACACTATCATGATTGAAGGAAAGGTTGCCCATACCTACTAGAGAGATGCAGTCAATACATCAGTTTACACTATCAATAGAATACAATTGAGACCAGGCGCAGACAAGATACCTTATGAACTTTGGTTTGGTAATGTACCTACTATAAAATACTTCAAAATCTTTGGAAGCAAGTGCTACATCAAGAGAGATGATAGCATTGGTAAGTTTGATGCTAGAAGTGATGAAGGTATTTTTCTTGGTTACTC
>MU228439.1:326630-346020 GCA_018584345.1 Thuja plicata
AGATCATTGAAAGTACTCATGTGAAGATTGATGAGAAGTTTATGATTCAAGAAAGATATTGTGACTATGCTCCCATGATTGAAGATGAGCCCAGACCCATCAATAAGGACACAGTTATTGAAGAAATGTTTGATTATACTGATGTTTCATATAATAACCATGAACCAAGTGAAGAAGAATCATAGGTCACAGATGAAAGTATCACTCCTAAGAATTCAAGGTACACATCCAAATACCACTCTAAGGAAGATATCATTGGAGATCAGAGCACAAAATTCTTGAAAAGATCTAGAGCAAAAGGTTCAACCACTCATGAAGAGGTATGCTTACTTTCACAGATTGAACCCTTAAGTTTTGAAGATGTGTGCAAAGATTTAGATTGGAAAAGTGCCATGCAAGAAGAATTAGATCAAATAATCAAGAATGAAACATGGGAACTAGTCCCTAGATCTCATGACAAGAATGTGATTAGAACTAAGTGGATATTCAGGAACAAAATGAATTAAGAAGGCACAGTGGTAAGGAAAAAAGCAATATTAGTATGCAAAGGATATGCGTAGAGAGAAGGAATTGACTACACTGATAAATTTTCCCCTGTGAGAAGACTTAAAGCTATCAAGTTGTTTTTGGCCTATGCAACATTCAAGAACTTTAAGGTATATCAAATGGATGTCAAGTCAGCATTTCTGAATGGTGACTTGAAGGAAGAAGTCTAGATAGAGCAGCCTGAAGGATTCAAACTTTCAGATAAACCAGACATGGTATGCAGATTAAAGAAAGCACTTTATGGACTTAAACAGGCCCCAAGAGCGTGGTATGAGAGACTTGATGGTTACTTAACAAAGATATGATTTAGAAAAGGAGCAGTAGACTGTAATTTATTTATAAGAGAGACAAATGAATGACTACTATTTATTGCTATTTTTGTTGTTGACATTATCTTTGGAGGTAATGAAAAACTTAGAGCAAAATTTGCCAAAGAAATGAAAAGTGAATTTTAAATGAGCATGATTGGACCTATCAAATACTTTCTTGGATTGAATGTAAAACAAACAGACAAAGGCATATTCATAAATTAGTCTAAGTATGTGAAGGAGATATTGAGGACCTTCAAGATGGAAGATTGCAAACCAGTAAGCACCCCCATGATAACAGGATGCAAGCTTTCTAAAGATGATGATTCCATAGTAGTTGACAAGACCCTATACAAGTATATGATTGGAAAACTCATATATCTCACTCAATCTAGACCTGACATTTATAATGCAGTTGGCATTGTTGGAAGATTTGCAGCTGAACCCAAGAAAAATAATCTAATGGAAATAAAAACAATATTTAGATACCTAAAGGGAACTATAGACTATGGTTTATGGTATCCTAACTCAGAGAACATACAACTTCATGTGTATATAGATGCAGATTGTGCAGGTTGTGTTGATGACAGAAAGAGCACATCAAGAGGAGTAGTATTTCTTGGAGACAGGTTGGTCACTTGTACAAGTAAAAAGAAGAATTGTATCTCTCAGTCAACAGCAAAAGTTGAGTATGTTGCAGTAGCATTGAATTGTTCAACAATGGTTTGGATCAAACAGATGATTAAGGACTTTGGTATTTAGATTGATTATCCTATTGTTATTCACTATGACAACAATAGTACTATCAACATGTCAAAGAGCCATGTGATGCATGCAAAGACAAAACACATTGAGATCAAATACCACTTCCTAAGAGAAAAATTTGCAGACAAATAAGTAAAGCTAGATTATGTAAGCACTAAAGAACAACTAGCAGATATTTTTAAAAATCCTCTATCAAAATATACTTTTGAGTATCTCAGGGAGAAGTTGGGATTAATTCACTTTCCTGAGTCTGATTAGAAATTGCAGCAAGAACATCAATCCTTGGTGACTGATGAATGGTTGACTACTCTACTTCTGGAGTAGTACCTGTGTTAAATGGTGTTAAACACCCTTTGTCATTGATGTCAAAGGGGGAGTATTAGTAAGGGGGAGCATATACTCTTGGGGAGTATGCAGTGCAACAGCAGTGAAGAGGAACCTTTGATGAGGATATTGAGAAGATTGTAAAAAGAAGGAAGACAATTTGAGTTGATGATATCATATGTTGCCATCAAATTTAAAGGGGGAGATTGTTGGAGATTTTCGTTTGTGCAAATAATTGATTGTATGCTTGTCATTGATGACAACATATAATATACAGCAAGTATCCTATATGAAATTATCAGTACAGATGTTTTGGTACTATGCATGTTTATTTCCATGGTGTATACATATTCTAGATGCTATGTGCATTCACACCGAGTCAAATATGCAGTTTCAATTGAGTATGATTAATCAGTTATGGCAGTTATAGTTTCTGGGGTTTATCTGTTAAGGAGCTTATGTAAATACAGTGTTTCTTGAGTTGCACCTATCTTCAGGATATGCGTGTTTGTATTCATGTTTAGTTATGAGTTAAAGATAATTATCCAAAGGTGCTAAACGTGTTTCAACAGAATCTTGATGTTAGATTTAATTTGGTGAAGCCGACTTTGTAAAGCGTCACGTCTATTCAGTTTGAGTTGTGTGGTCTTAATCTTTATTGCATGCTTGGTTGAGCTGACAAGGGAGTTGATGAAGTGTTTCCAGATACCTTCGTGACCTTATCCTTGGTGAAGATACATATAACAGTTCAGTTATGTTCACTAAGTGTCGAAGATGTTGTGAAGAAGAAAAGACAGAGAAGAGCAGAAAATCAGGAAGAATAAGTTGAAGATCTATGTGAAGAAATAGAAGTTGACTGTAATTCATTGGAACTGATCAAGATGGCAGGTCTAATCAAATAGTTCATTTACCAGATATAGTGTATATCTTTTATACTAAAGTTTGTAGCCTTCACCATCTTAGCAATGAGCTATTGGACAGTTAGTCCTCACCCTTAATAGGGTTATCTATAAAAGACTCCTAAAAGGGTCCAACCTTTAACCAAGTCTTTGTACTTCTTCCATTGTAAAGATCAACTCCTAATAGGGTTTTAAGATCTTCTAACAAGGATCATTATAAACTAGTGCATTTATTTGGGGTGTTAATTCCCACCAGGGTTTTGCCTATTTGGTTTCCTCGTAATCAAATTGTTGAGTACTCGATTGTGTTATCTGAATGTGCATTTACTTTATATCAAATTACATTAAAGAAAGGAAAAAGAATTAAATTGACTGATAATTGATTCACCCCCCCCCCTCTCAGTTATCCTTGGGAATATTCCAACAAAGTCCATATCAAAGGCCTTTTTCATCTGGATGGATAAGGTAACCAGAGAAATTACCAAGTTCACTTATGATTTTAATAGCTTGATGGAAAAATTTGAAAAGTTGTTAAAGGTAGTAGAGGTAGATGTGGAACTGTGGAAAAAGGAAAAGGGTCAATTGGAGATTGAAGTACACAACATGGAAGATGTTTATACTTATGGTATAAACAAGTTTCTATCTGAAAAAGTAGTACCACGAGTTGATGAGAATTCACTATTTATTGTTAAAGTGAATATGGAATGGGAAGGTGCACTATATGAGAAAGCCATCGAAGAATCTGCCCAAATAATTGAAGCCCAGATCAGTACAAGGGAAATCATGCATGCACAGAATGAATGCACATGAAAAATTATTGGATTGGAGAATGAGACTAGTAGTGAAATGACCAAAATACTTGCCTATTACAATCAAAAGGTAGAAAACCTGAAAGTTGCTAAGGAAATAGGGATAAAAGATCATTCAATTTTAGCCCATGTGGAGTCAGCAGTTGTGTACGGTTATGAACAAATGAAAATCTTTGAATACAAGTCCTAGGAGATATAGAATTTCAAGAATATTTGGCAGCAGAGGTTTGGGGCGGTTGCTAAACCGAATCAAGAACTGAGGAAGAACTTCTTTGTTGCATTTGAGGAGTGGAAAATAGCAAAAGATGCCACCAACACTAATGATGGAGCTAGAATTGGTCTATCGGCCAAATAGTTTTCTGGATAGTTTTTTCTATTTTTTTTATTTCTGAAAGTTTTTGCTATCTTTAGGGCAGTTAGTTATTGAAAATTGAAATAGCCCTGCATGGCTATATATGCTATTTTCGATGACCAAGTGAGGGTCAGTTCTCTGAAAGAAAACTTTGCAATACTATTTGTTTTGTTTAACTTATTTTTGTGGTAGTTAATACTGTGAATTTTGGATATATTAATATATTATCAGTTGGTTATATAAGCAGATCCTGGTATTTTCATTGATCAATTGGTCCATTGGAGTGTATGATTTTAATTTTAGACGGAATTGAATGAGTATGTTACTATAATCTGCAAGTATATCTAAGAATTTAGTCAGTAATCTTTTTCAAGATTTGATATCCTTATGAATCGGCCATTCTTAATTTATTTGTTTGGTTAGATTTGAATCAGTTGGCTCAGATATCTTAAATCTCTTAAAATCTCAAAATAGTTAGCCATTTATCTATGATGAATATGAATTGCAACGTTTCATACTTTCTGGTCAAAAGTGTATCTTGAAGTAAATTCTTTCTTAATAAAAGGTTATTACAGATTATTCTTTGTATAAGGTAGTTCCTCCTTTAAAGTAGAGAGTGTGTTTATGAGTAACTCACTCAACTGTTAGTGCATTTTTCCTTCTGCATGTGGGTTATAAGAGTCATTTATTTTTTATTCTTCAAAAGGGAAAATTTGTTCACTAATAGATTTTTGGTGACTCCACTGGGGACTTCGTGTTAAAGAAGATCAATATGCAATTTTGTCTCCATATGAGATTGAATCATGGTATTTCTTTTTGATGTAATACCTGGTCAAGAAGAAATCCCTCCTGTCCTTCAACCTGACTTACACTTTTTAGATACTCAAGAGGACATTATTGCTGATTTAAATGCTCTGGCCTGGAAGTCACGAGTAAGTGATCAGCAATACCAACAAGTTTGACTTGTTATAGAGGAGAAAGAAGAGATTGGGGAGTGGTTGAGAGGACTTCCCATAGCTCAAGAAGCTTCCATGGTGGATAGAGAATCTCAAGTCCCCCAAGGACCTTAATCTTGGATTCTCGTCCTTATACCAGATCCCAGAGGAGAGTGGGTATTTTTGATAGATTTTCTCAAGAGTTACAAAATTTTCTTTTTCCAATCACCTATATCCCTAAGAATAAAGTGAAGAGTAGACCCTCCTCTCCACCTAAATTTTCCCCTGAAGCATCTTGATATCACCTTAATTGGAAATCCTTAACATTATCTGGAACCTAAGCCCCACCTATCGTAACCATCTTTCTAAAGTCAATCATGGATCAACCTTGGGGAGCGGCAGTTGGGCCTTTGAATGTAGGAGGAAACCATCCCTTACCAAAAGGGGCTAGAGATGTTCCACCTAAATTCTATGGTAATGGAAAAGTTTATGTAGATGAACATTTGAATGCTTTCAATACTGCTTGTGGAGTTTTAGCTGTTCAACACAAAGATGTGGCAATTAGGTTATTTGTGCAAACCCTTGTTGAGTCAGCTGCCGATTGGTTCTACCATTTTCCAAATGGTCACATTACTGATTGGAATTCTATGAAAACAACCTTCGAATCACATTTCAAATCTATTGAAGATGAATACTCCCTCTTACTTCAACTATCCCAATTTAGAAAGGAGATACATGAACCCATGAGGGAATTCGTGGTGAAATTCAACAAGATCCTCTACCAAATTCCCAATGCCAAAAGACCGAATGGTGAAAATCAAAAGGGTTTATTTTTCAATGCTATGCCACCAGACTTAATTTATCAGTTGAGATGGGATAGAGTTGCTAATTTAGCTGCAACCCAGAACCTTGTAGTAGAAATTGAAGATGATCTAATAATAGTAGGAAAGTGGAAAGGGAAGTGCAAACATCATCTAATCAAGCATCTACTTCTGGTTCCATTGACCTGGTAGTACAAAGATTATTTAATGATATGATTGCCCTAAAAAGACAGTTACCAAAATCTACTCCTGCCCTATATCAATATATACCTCGTAGATATCCAAACCAAGGGACAGGAAATTATGGGAAATCATCAAATGTTTTGCCGATTCAATAAAGACTGCAAATTGAGCCTCCTCCTGCAAGAAGAAACATGTGTATTTTTTATTTAACAGATGAACACAATGGAAACACATGTCCAGAAATGGTGCGGTACAGAAAATTAGAAGCTAACAAAGAGACCATTCAAGAGATCCCTGCTAATGAAGAAAACTCCAAAGGACCTGGCGACTCTATAAGCTACTACCTAGAGTATGAGTCTGGAGGAACCTTCTTGTTCAGTGCTTACCAGGGGTCAGCAAAGTAGCAAAGTTACCAATTGGTTCTCACATCCATTTCAAAATAAAAGGAGAAAGAGTATATGAACCAAATCGGCAGCTCGAAGGTGGAAGAAAAAGAAGAACTAGAGGTAAAGATTCTAAAAAAATCAAATCCTGACTCTTCTTTTGATTTTGTTGATTTTTGTAAATCTTCTAAAATCTAGATTTTGCCTGCTAAATATTTGAAGTTAAATCCCAATGATCTTGATAAATTAGTGGGTTTTGTAAGAGGTTCTTCTCCTGAGGTTATAGCTAATCAAATAAATATTGTGTCTACTCATGAAACCCCCGTAAACCTTGAATCAAATCATCCTGAGAATTTTCAACCTATTCTTAACCAAGAATCCTCAAAACCTGCTTAAATTATAGGAAAACCAGAACCTTTTTATGTATCTTTGTTCATTCATGGCCATAAACTCAACAACTATATCATAGACTCAGGGGCGTCAGACAATATAATGCCCTCTTCAATAGCAAAATCCCTAGATTTACCCTTAACAAAGACTTTTGGAAAATTATATTCGATGGATTCTAGACAAGTTCCATTGCTTGGTCAAATCAAGGATGCTCAGGTTTTGTTAGCTGTGTTCCCCAATAAGAGGTTAAAATTGATCATTCTAGTTGTTGACATACTTGTTAGCTATGGTATGCTCTTAAGTCAAACCTTCTGTAGAGATTTAGGAGGTGAAATAAAATTAGATTGGTCACAAGCAATAATCCCCATTGGCAATCAAAAGGTGATCTTACAACCTGAGACCAAATCAAAATATACAGTTTTCCCATCTGAAGATCCCAGAGCCCAGATCTTATATCATGAGACAGATTTTGGCAATTATGTGATTTTACCTTAAGATGATGTTACAGAGCTGGAATCCCCTAGAAATGAAGGAATTTGGACTCTTGAGTTTGACGGAAATTTTTCTTCCACGGGTTTTGGTGCAGGGGTGGTTTTGGTATCTCCTTTTGAAGAAAAGTTGTCATTTTCTTTTAAATTGGAGTTTGAAAATACTAATAACACAGCTGAATACGAAGCATTGTTGCTTAGTATTCAAGAGGCAAAAAGGAAAGGTGTTATAATTTTGAAAGCTAAGGGAGATGCTAAGTTGATCATGAAACAGGTGAGAGGGATATATGCAGTAAGAAATGAGAGGATGAAGCATTACAAAAATAGAGTTTGGGGTGAAATCAAGGGTTTCGAGGCATTTTTAATTGAAGCGGTTCCTAGGGAATTGAATTCTATAACATATGTCTTAGCTAGATCTGTAGCACTACTAATCCTTCATCCTAATTTTGACAATAATCATTACATTATAGAGGTGGTTCATCGACCTAGTGTGTCAGATAATGCTAATTCTTGGCAAGTCTTCAGCGACGACACTCATGTGTTGACATTCCTGCAAGGTATTGAAAAATTCTCTTCAGTATTTTTTGAAGGTTCAAAGTTCAAGTGTCAGGAGTTCTTTGCAGGCAAAGGAATTGATAAAAAAGAGGATATTGTGCAATTGAAAGGAAATCATATTCCTAAAGGCCTCGTAACGATGGAGAGCTTGTTTGACCAAAGCGATTGTTTTATCGGCCAAACCAATGGGACTAGCAATAAGCAGTCTGGTGACTTTGAGAAAATAAATATAGGTGATAATGAAAATCCTAGATATGTGAATCTAGGAACGTATTTTAGTCTTGAAGAGAAATTTGTATTCACAAAGTTACTAAAGGAGTTCAAAGATGTGTTTGCATGGTTGTATGAAGACCTAAAATATTTCAAAAATGGATAGTTTCAACATCATATCCCCTTGAAGTCCAGAGCCAAGCCCTTTAGACAAAAATTGAGAAATTATAACCTCAGGGTAGTCGATGTCATTTTTAGAGAAGTGGATAAGATGTTGAGTGCTAGAATAATTTACATAATTCATTATTCCACTTGGGTAGTGAACATAGTTCCAGTTAGTAAAAAAAATGAAGAAATTCGGATCTATGTAGATTTTAGAAATCTAAACTAGGCTAGTCTGAAAGATAATTTTTCCCTACCCAATATGGATCATATTTTGTAGATGGTTGCAGGCTCTAAGATGATGTCTATGCTGGATGGCTTTTTAGGTTATAATAAAATTAGTGTAGACCCTAGCGATCAACATAAAATAATGTTCACCAATCCTTGGGGCACATTCACATATAATTGAATGCCTTTCAACTTGATTAATGAGTGTGCCACTTTTCAGTGGGCCATGAACTCCTCTTTCGGTCATTTAATGAATAAAATAATTGTGGTCTATCTTGACAATATGACTATCTTCTCCCGTAGAAGAAAGTAACATTCAAAAGATTTAAGGCTCATTCTCCAGGAGTGTAGAGACCAAGGGATATCACTCAACCCTAAAAAATATATTTTCTACGTGACTGAAGGAAGGTTATTGGGTCATATAATGTCGAAAGAAGGAATCAAGGTTGATCTCGAAAGAGTACAAGAAATCCAACAGTTGTGTTTTCCTTCCAACGGGAATGGGATAAGGTCCTTATTTGGGCAGATCAACTTTTTGAGAATATTTGTGCCTGAATTCTCAGAAACAACCCGACCCATGGTAAGCTTGCTAAGTGAAAAGAAAAGTTTCAAATGGACTAATGAGGCCAAAAGATCTTTTAATGAAGTTAATAAATCAATTTCTCAAGATCTAGTCCTTGCTCATTCATATTTTTGGAAGGATTTTGTAATACACTGCTATGCTTTAGAGAACACAATGTCAAGCATCCTGTTACAGAAAAATGAAGCGTGTGAGAATGTTCCTATTTCCTTTATGAGTGTGCCATTAAAAAGCATGATTTGAGGTACTCTCCCACATAAAAGAAAGATTTTGCAGTAGTAAAAGTTGTTAAACAATTTTGGTACTACATTCTTCATTCTCATTCTACAGTTTATGTCTCAAATTAGGCTATCAAGAGCATCCTAACTTAGTAGGAGGTGTCTATCAATAACAGAGAAAACTGGGTGGCAAAGGTGCAAGAGTTTGATTTGGAAATCAAACCTACCAAATTGGTAAGGGGTCAAGGCCTCTGCAAGTTGATCGCAAAAAATGATGAAGAATCAGGAGAAAGGATCCCCTTATCTATGTTCACAGGACTGAAAGATGCATGGTTCTCAAATGTGGCCTTTATTTGACATATGGAGAATGTCCTGATCATCTCACTGCAAAGGAGAAAATAAATTTGAAATGAAAAGCAACCAAATATGTTATATTTGATGATGTATTATACAAACGAGGCTTAGATGGGATTTTCTCTAGGTGTGTAGATGAGGATCAACAAAATAAGTTACTTCAATCCTTTCATAATGAAGCTTGTAGCAGACATCTCATCCTCAGTAAAAACCTTCAAAATACTAAGGAATTGTTACTATTGGCCTGGGATGTTCAAGGATGCTTACAAATGGGTGGCAGAATGTGAGAAATGTAAGTTATTTTCCAGAAAACCTCAATTGGTTGCTTTACCATTAAGACCTGTAGTTATCGAAGAACCAGTCAAGCAGTGGGGCATAGATTTTTTAGGGCCCATACACCCTCCATCAAGCACATGTCACACTCATATCCTGACTGTGATGGACTACTTTACAAAATGGGTAGAAGCCATACCCGTGAGAAAGACTGCTTCAGAAATAGTCTGCTCCTTCCTAAAAGAGAATATTTTGGTGAGATTTGGAGTTCCGGCAAAGATAGTGACAGATAACATGAAAAAAATTTCTTCTCATGAAATGCAGTTATTCTATTATGATAATGGGATTCAGTTGTCACACTCATCTGATTACTTTTCTTGGTGTAACGGTCAGGCTGAATTAAATAACAAAAACTTGATTGCTATAATGAAAAAGTTAGTTAAAAACAATGCCAGAGATTGGCACAAAAGGTTGCATGAAGCACTATGGGCTGATCGCACTTCACCCAAATGAGCCATAGGGATATCACCTTTCAAGCTGGTATATGGCGTAGAGGCTCAGCTTTCTCTTCCATTTGAAGTGACGGCCGCTAAGTTATAGAAAGTGATTGAGGACCAACATTTTCAAAATGCCCTGGAGAAGAGAATCATGGATTTGTTCAAAATTGAAGAAGAGCGAGAAAATATCGTAGACCACATTACTAGTCACCTAGCTATGGTGAATAAAATATTTAATAGAAGAGTTGGAACCCAGAAATTCATGACAAGAGATAAAGTTTTATTATGGGATAAAAGGTGGGAACTTCGAGGCGCACACAGCAAATTCAAATCATTTTGGAAGGACCCCTTTGAGATTAGCCAAGATCTCGGTCCCAATTCTTTTAAAATGAGGTATGCTAGCGGAACAGAAATGCCCTTGTCCTTTAATGGGCAAGATCTCAAGCTTTATGAGCTATAAGTAGTTGTTCTTTTTGTGTACATAATTTTTGTTGTGCTTTAGGTTAGGGTTTGCTTGTTAGTAGGCTTAGTTTTGTGCAAAACTAGAGACTTTTGGAGTTCTTTGTTTCATCCCTCATGGTCCTATCCCCAGTTAGAGCCACCTTTTGTAGGTCATAAATCCTTATGTTAATTTTTTTCTAAGTAACGTGTATTATGTCAAAGTGCATATTGAATCTTGAATCTTGAACCTCACGGTTCAAGGTCCAAAGTTCAATTTCCCATTTTCCACTTTACAATCCGTATGCAATCCTTTCGGTCAGAAAAGTTTCATAACTCATGGGTTTGTGTGTCTTTGTAATATCAAATCTTGAATCTTGAACTTCACGGTTCAATGTTCAAGGTTCACTTTTCCAAAATGTACTTATCTCTTTACATGCTCAACCCATGGCTTTTCCCATTTTGGTGTCACAATTTTTTGTAATCTTGAACTTTGAACTTTGGATTTTTGGTTCATAATTCAATATTTTCCCATGTGCCATGCATTAGTCTTTCTCATCTATAATTTTATCAATACATGACTGAGGCATATGGGATTATGAACTTTGAACTTCGTGCTTCACAGTGCAAGGTTCAAAATCTAAAATGTAATAATGATCAAATATTTGTGGCACATGTCAGATCTCACTTTCCTTTATGATATCGGTTTCTAAAAAGATGGGGGATAAAATTCCAGCTCAGCAAAAGTACAACTTGCGCGAAGATGAAATAAATATGATTGGACGTGTCCAGCAAATGACAGTGAAAATCATTAATTCACAGCAAGTAATCATGATTACCAAAAAAGGGCAACTTAAATGTATGTATTAAATCTTCTTTTATTGCCTTTTCTATTTTCACAAAACTGTTGGAAGCACATTCATAATTGAAGCACATTGAAATTTTTTCCTCGGAAGCGAAATAGACAACAACGTTGAGTTTCAAGAAATCTTCCTCATTTTCCTTTCTATTTTTAAGAATTATATGTTGTAAGAAAGGAAATTCCAGTCTTTTCCATCTCATTTTCTCGAATTCATTTGTTTAAAAGTCACTATGAACAGTCCTAGTGATTCAGTCTCTCAGGCCAGGTTTGTAAAGGAGAACAAGTTTTCTCCTATAAGTAGTTTTCTACCAGAGATGCGAGACACAGTTCTTGTAAATGAAGACATAGCAGAGATTGTTCATAGATTGAAAAGTGCAGAGGTAGGAACCCTTTCAGCCAAGATTGTAGAAAGTGGACTATTTGAGGCTGCTGGTTTTCCCGAAGTGACTTTGTGCCTTGAGTTGGTAATGGAATGCAGAAATAGGTACGACAGGATTGACAAGTGTATTTGTCTTCCTTCTAGAGAAGTGTTAGTGTCCATCAACAAATAGGTAGTCATGGCTAATCTAAGAATCCCTCCTACAGAAACCTATGTCAACTATGACTTTGAGAAGGCTAAAAAGCAATTTCAGCTTAAATTCAAAGATTATAGCAACAACATAGCTAGAGACTGGTTATTGAAAGCCAAGAGAGGTGGTTATAGGTTACCAAATCCTCTTTAAAAATATCATTTGATAAGAGAGGTATGTGACATTGTGGTCATGTTAAATATATTAAAGGGTAAACCTAATCATATCATGTGGGATGATTGGATGTATATTTTCGTCCAAGCCATTCTTAGTGAAGGAAAATATGTTGACTGGGCTGAGATAATAGCAGCAAGGCTTGATGAAGAGTTATCCCAGTCTGCAAAGGCATCCAATTTCTATTTTCCTTCATATGTGTTTTATTTTTTAGCCATTAGAAGGAATTGGGAGGGTTTTCCCCATGAACCATGGAGAGATGATATGATGATTTATGAATATCATTCTTATTTGTAGAAGAAGAGAAATCTGGGAAATTTCTGAAGAGTAAAAGATACATTCGTAGCCAAACTTGTTTTCAAGCTAAGGGGAAGGGTAAATTATAGAATGTCTGAAGAGGCTATGGAATTGATTAAAATCTATGACAACTTCTTTGTTCAATTCCCCACTTTCAGTTACTTAAGGGTAGGAGGTTTCAGTGGTGAACCCATGAAGCTCCCACAATATTGCTTGGATAAATATATTCTATAAGAAATATGTAGGAAAATACTCCAAGTAGGAGTGAAGTTCAGACCTAAGAGAGGAGTAGGTTCTTTCTTTCCTATTGATCTAGGGCATTACCGTTTCATATTGACACATGCTATGTCTTCCCTAGATGCAGAACTAAAGGCAACTAATCTTCCTTCTTATCAAAGGCAAAGCTATTTTAATAGAAAGAAATTCAAGGAAAATCATTTCAAAGTGGATGCCACTTTTCTACATCAACCAGAATTAGAATATTTTTGGGCGGATTGTATAGATGAGTTTGAGGTTGAAAAGAGACTACACTCCAGGTTTACATTGAGCCAGATTGTCACTTTACGAATACCTTTTAAGATTAAAGGATTTGGTACTGATGATGAGGAAGATGTGACACAAACTCAATACATGAAGAAGAATAATGATGCAGTGGCCAGAAAAGTAGAATGGGGAAGAGAAGAAGTGAAAGATTTGAATGCCCTTTCTCAAGAAGTGTTCAAAAGGATAGATAAATGGTTGAAAGAAATGAGAAAGAAGAAGAACCAAGAGACTTCTAGTGCAGTAACCAGGAAAAGTATGAGAATTTCAAAACTCACAACTTCCCCTGCCCTTACTAGTGAAACTGAGAAATTGCTTCCTGTAGGTGAATCTTAAACTAGAATAAAATCCCATCTTGAAGAGGAAAAGTCAATTCCTGCGCAATCCACAAGGACCACAAGAGCTAGGAGAAAAAGGAAAGAAAAGATAGATACATTTCCCTGCATTATGATTGACTTGGAGATAGAAGGAAGCGATTCACAGCCTCAAAAGAAGCCTAAAATGGACAAAAATATAGTCAGTCCTTCAAAAACTCAATCAGCAGGAGAAGGCCAACAAGACCTGTCAGTATTAAACACTCCTACAAATGCTTCTACACCAAAGACCCCAAATTGGCTGGAGTTATCATTCAACAAGAAGAGGAACATTGTTCCTATCTCGGCCCCTATTGGAGACTTAGTCAGCAAATATCTTGGAAAAACTCCACAAGCCAAGAAACCAAAGGTGGAAGCAATGGTTGATGTAGATGCTAAAATAGGTCACTGGATGGCAGAAATCTTCAAGCCAAATTTTGATAAATCTAGTGATGACATCATAGAGCAGGAATTTCATGTTGAAAAGATAGATTTGGGAATGTCTACTAGGGCCACAGACTTGAAGATTTTGAACTCAGCGAATAAGAAAATCAACCATCATGTACGGAAGGATGCGGAAGATAAGATGAGATTGAAGCAGGCCCTTTGTGAAATGGCCAAATATATTCAACAACTTCAAAATCATGTACCTCAACCATTGTCGATAGTTCCATTTGACCTAGATGTCAAGTCCCTAGAGAATTAAAAATTCCTCGATCAAGTTCACAAGGACGGGTCCATATCAAAGGCCTTTTTCATCTAGATGGATAAGGTAACCAGAGAAATTACCAAGTTCACTTATGATTTTAATAGCTTGATGGAAAAATCTGAAAAGTTGTTAAAGGTAGTAGAGGAAGATGTGGAACTATGGAAAAAGGAAAAGGGTCAATTGGAGATTGAAGTACTCAACATGGAAGATGTTTATACTTATGGTATAAACAAGTTTCTCTCTGAAAAAGCAGTACCAGGGGTTGATGAGAATTCACTATTTATTGTTAAAGTGAATATGGAATGGGAAGATGCACTATATAAGAAATCCATCAAAGAATCTGCCCAGATAACTAAAGCCTATATCAGTACAAGGGAAATCATGCATGCACAGGAAAAATTATTGTATTGGAGAATGAGACTAGTAGTGAAATGACCAAAATACTTTCCTGTTACAATCAAAAGGTAGAAAACCTGAAAGCTACTAAGGAAATAGGGATGAAAGATCATTCAATTTTAGCCCATGTGGAGTCAGCAGTTATCTACAGTTATGAAAAAATCAAAATCTTTGAAGACAAGTCCCAGTAGATACAAAATTTCAAGAATATTTGGCAGCAGAGATTTGGGGCGGTTGCTAAATTGAGTCAAGAACTGAGGAAGAACTTCTCTGCTGCATTTCAGGAGTGGAAAAAATAAAAAGACACCACCAACACTAATGATGGAGCTGGAATTGGCCTATCGGACAATTAGTTTTCTGTATATTTTTTTGTTTTGTTTATTTCCAAAAAAAAATTCTATCTTTAGGGTAGTTAGTTATTGAAAACTGAAACAGCCCTGTGTGGCTATATATGCTATTTTTGATGACCAAGTGAGGGTCGATTCTCTGAAAGAAAACTTTGAAATAATATCTATTTTGTTTAAGTTATTTCTGTGGTGGTTAATATTGTGAATTCTAGATATAAAAATATATTATTAGTTAGTTATATAAGAAGAACCTAGTATTTTCATTGATTAGTTGGTCCATTGGAGTGTATGATTTTAATTTCAGTCATAATTGAATGAGTATGTTACTATAATCTGCAAGTATATCTTAGAATTTTGTCAGTAATCTTTTTCAAGATTTGATATCCTTGTGAATCGACCATTCTTAATTTATTTGTCTGGTTAAGATTTGAGTCAGTTGGCTCAGATATCTTAAGTCTCTTAAAATAGAAAAATAGTTAGCCATTTATCTATGATGAATGTGAATTGCATCCTTTCATACTTTCTGGTCAAAAGTGTATCTTGAAGTAAATTCTTTCTTAATAAAAGGTTATTACAGATTAATCTTTGTATAAGGTAGCTGCTCCTTTAAAGCAGAGAGTGTGGTTGTGAGAAACTTAATCAACTGTTAGTGCATTTTTCCTTCTGAATGTGGGTTATAAGATCCATTTATTTGTTATTCTTCACAAGGGAAAATATGTTTACTAACACCGACCATTGATGATTTTCTATCTTATGCATGTAATATCAAATTATAAACTTAACTACATGTAAACATTCATAGAAACATTCATGAAATGTAAGTACACATGACATAAGAATTGGTAACACAGAAAACCCATGTTAGAAGGTAAAAAATATGGTGGGGATGAAACCCACAAAACTTCACTATCCACAGAAAGGAAGGTGTCGGTTAAGGCTACAAGTGTGATCACTTCTGATGATCTTACCCTGTTAGGAGTAACATTTGAGACTTGTTAAGGTCTACTCTATTAAGAGATTTAGCAACACTATTAAGTGTGCACTCAGTTAAGAGATTTACATAAAAATTGTTAAATCCACCTTCTTAAAGGATTTCTTCTATTTGCTACAATTTTTAGAGAGTAGTCAAAAATACTTGTTGACCTGATAGTATGCAATCTTGAATTGTTGAATACAGATCTTTTAAGTTCACAATGTATATGTATCACCTATAGTGATTTATTAATACCCATTTTCTGCTCGGTAGCCTTGAATCTTGTTCTTCATAACTGATTTCATCTTTTGTTGTCCTTCTACATAAAACTCTCTTTCTGATCCATAAATGTTTGTTGTTGATACAATCATCAATGTCTGATTGATTTCTGCATCTATTTATACAATGTATTTAACTTATTTTAGTTTCACCCTTTACAATGAAAACTCTATGATCAATGGTTTACAACTTGACCTTGATCTCCTAGTTTGCATGTTTACAATCAGTTAGATTGATTAAAACAATTACATATGCTTTACTTGTTCCTCAAGAAATGGTTTTAAAGATAATATTTAAAGCTAATTATAAAACTCAAGTGTTTTATCTGATGTGTAACTCATATCCACATTTCTTAGAAAAAAAACTCTCTCAGTAGACTGGTGCTCAGGTTGCTCTGTAGTCTTTGCTCGGTGATGTCTTTGAACTGTCTGTCGGTTTTCTCTCTAAACTATGTTTTCAGTTTACACTGTAAGCTATCTGTCGGTGATCATGTTACTGATGGTTCAAAAACCATTTCCTTTGTATACTAATGAAAAAATATGATCATCACTCCTCATTCATTCCTTTCAATAATTTCTTTATCCATGCTATGTTAGAATAATTTGTAGTAGAAGAAACATACTCTGCTTTTGCAGTTGACTATGATATGCATCCTTGTTTCTTGCTAATCCAAGTAACTAGTCTTTCTCTAATAAAGAATTCTCCACCAGTAGTGCTCTTCCTTTCATCTATATTTCTATCCCAATCAACATCTATATAGACTTGCAATTCAAATTTTCTTTTTCTTTTATACCAAAGTCCATAATCCTCAATATTCTTCAAATATCTAAAAATTGTTTTAACAGTTATCATATGTGACTCTCTGGGGTTAGCAGAAAATATTACAACTATTGTAACAACATTTTCAATGTTAGGTCTTGTGTGTACAACATACATCAATTTACCAATCATATATCTATACAAGGTTTGGTTTACCTCGGGTGTCTTTTCCTCTTTTGTCAGTTTGCATCCTGTTACCATAGGTGTTCCGACTGGTTTTGATTCCTCCATTTTGAATGTCTTTAATACTTCCTTGATGTATTTTGATTGTGTAATGTAGATACCTACAGTTTGTTGTAAAATTTGCAACCCCAAAAAAAATTTGATCTGACCAAACATCGACATCTCAAATTCCCATTTCATCAGCAAATGAAGTGCATAAGTTATCATTACCTCCAAATATTATATCATCAACAAATATCTCAGCAATAAGTGTCTTATTTTCATTTCCACTTTTTAAATACAAATTGGTGTTGTCACTTGTTCTAATAAATCCAATATTGATTAGATAAGAATGCATTCTTTCATACCATGCTCTCGGTGCTTGGTTCAGTCCATATAAAGCTTTATGTAGCTTACATACCATCTGTGGCTGATCAGGATCAACAAATCCTTCAGGTTGTTCAATGTATACCTCCTCTTCTAGTATTCCATTCAAGAATGCAGATTTCACATCCATTTGATATACCTTGAATCTTTTATATGCAGCATATGCAAGTAGTATCCTTACTCCTTCAAGTCTAGCAATGGGTGCAAAAGTCTCTCCATAGTCAATTCCTTCTTCTTGTGCATACCCTCTGCAAACTAATCTTTCTTTATTTTTTATTATATTCCCATCTTCATTCAGTTTGTTTCTAAAAATCCATTTGGTGCCAATGACATTTTTATCTTTTGGTCTCAGTACTAATGTCCATGTATTATTTTTCTGTATCTTCTCAATTTCCTCAGACATATCATTAAACCATTCTTCATTTTCTAATGCATCTCTAACATTCTTAGGCTCAAATTTACAAATTAAACTAGTATCATCTCTAAACTTACTTCTTGTCAAAATGCTTTCTCTTTTGTCTCCAATGATTTGATCTCGTGGATGGTGTCTTCTCACATATCTAGCAAGTACAGGTTCATATCTATGTTATTCATTATCTTCTTTTGTATCTTCATTGTCTTCTTGTTCATGATCTTTTGATTCAACATTTTCATGATTCTCGGTTTGTGCTAACTGTTTCCCAGTAACATTAGCATGTTGCTCGATAACATTAGGCGTCGGTGTCGGTATAGTATCAGGTTCTTCCTAGTAAACAAATCTATTGTAGTCCTTCGGTTCTTTCATGTTGTCTTTGTAACCACCTGGATTTGGTCTGTTCTGACTATAGACCCTATTTTCCCTAAGTGTGATCATACCCCCAATTATGTCACGACAATGTTACTTTGGCATAATTCATTTTAAATCAGATTTAATGTCCTAGGTGATTTTTATCACTGAATTATATTAACTACTACAGCCATACAATTCAAATCAATTCAAACCAATTTAAACAAATCAAACTCAAAAACATGGCTATAGTATTTAATCATAAAGGAATTAAATAAATCTCATGTGTCTCATCACTTGAAAATGAACCCATTCCCCTAGCCTAATTAATTTAATTAAATTGGCTATAGTCCTATTGATTATTAAAAAGCAATTAAAATCTTAAATAATTAATATTCCTATTTTTGAATGAATTAAATAAGTTTAATTCATTTCATTAATATTCCTCTAAACCCACTTCAACCACTTTGACCATAGGTTCAAACCTAGCCCAACCCATTCACCCCATGCTAATCTAATTCTAATCCTAAATCCATCCTAACCCACCTCCTAATGTTGTCACACTCCATTAAGGAATGATTAAAGACTCAACCCACTTGAGAAAATCAAGGAATCTCAAGATTCCTTCCCTCAAGTCCACTTTCTCAAGGCACTCTCTTACACCCTTCCCATGCTTCTTTAAGGCTTTCATTAATGCCTGATTAATGAAGATTCCTTAAGCCCATGTCTCCCCTATGCCTATTGAATTCCTTTGGCATTTATTGCTCTTACACTTCATTAATGAGTTTTTCAACTCCATTAATGCACCTTGTCCCCCTTCTCTCTCCTCATTCTTCTATAAATAGAAGGTGTTTTTGAGCACAAATAAGCCTTCATCTTAGATTAAAAATTGCATTGTTATGTTGTTAGAAAAAACATAGATTCATATCACATTTCATATTTCATGCTTATGCATTGTTAGTTTCATGCTTTTTAGAGCTAGAATGCATGTTATTTAGATATCTTTCTCATTTTAACTCAAATCTTTCATGCTAGGATG
>MU228439.1:346070-365971 GCA_018584345.1 Thuja plicata
ATGCTAGGATGTATATGTCACTGAAAGAGGCATAATCTGAGGGCTATTATGTTATTTTTCATACTCTTCCTAGTTAGAAAGCAATAGGTCAATTTTAGTGGATTTATATGCTCATCTAACCCCTTTTTCGCTAATGCACTAATCTATTGAAGTGTTGTGTTGCAAGTAACAGGTGCACAAATATACACACACAGTCTTCATCATTTAGCTCAGAAAATTCATCAACTTTCACATTTGCACTCTTAATGATTTTGTTAGTTGACGTGTTCAAACATTTGTAAGCTTTACTCTTTGTAGAGTATCCAAGAAATATTCCTTCATCACTTTTTAAATCAAATTTTTCATTTCGATCATCTTTCAGAATATAACAATAGCTTCCAAATATCCTAAAATAGCTCACATTGGGAGTATTACCATACCATAGCTCATAAGGTGTTTTGTTTGTGTCTTTCTTTAGTTGTACTCGGTTAAGTGTATAGAATGTTGTGCTGACTGCTTCTCTCCAATATGTTTGTGAAACTTTATTTTCAATCATCAATGTTCTAGCACAATCAACAATTGATTTGTTCCTTCTTTCAGCAATACCATTCTATTGTGGTGTCCTTGGTGTAGAAACATGTCTTTTGATTCCATTCTCATTACAAAAGCTAGTGAACTCATTTAAAATAAATTCACCTCCTCTATCAGATCTCAATCACTTCAAATCTTTACTAGTTTCTTTTTCCACTTTTGCTTTGTACCACTTAAACATCTTAAATGATTCAGATTTCTCTTTTAGAAACATTACAATCATCATCATAAAGTAGTCATCAACAAATAAAATAAAATATTTATCTCCAAAATAGCTTTGTGTTCTCATTGGTCCACATAAGTTTGTATGAACTAAGTCCAAAATGTCATTAGATGATAAATTCTTGCTTTTGAAACTAGATTTTGACATCTTACCCATTTGACATTTTTTGCACATTACATGGTCTAGTTTAGTTAAGCTCAATAAGCCTCTAACTTTTCTTTTCATACTAATCTTAACAATGTTGTCAAAATTTACATGACAAATTATTTTATGCCATAGCCATATATGTTCATTATTTTCCAATAAAAAAGTAGTTTCAGGTGTGTCAAGATAGAATAGGTTACCTTTAGATTGTTCACCAATACCGATCAATTTTCCTTTTCCATTATAGATTATGGATTTTATGTTCTCAAATGCGACTCGGTGACCTATGTTATTCAACTGTGAAGCACTCAATAGATTTTAGTTAAGTCCTTTTACCCAATAAGAATTTTCACATTTGATTTGATTGTTCAGCATAATAGTACCTTTTCCTTTTACTTGACAGGGTGTATCATTTCCCATTCTTACTGATCCTCCATCATAATGTTCAAGAAATTCAAATTTATCTTTATCACCAGTCATGTGATGTGTACAACCACTATCAATAACTCAAATATCATGTTTACTAACTTTAGAGATAAGTGTTGTCTCTACATACCTTTCATCTTCATCTGAATCATCTTTAAGTGCTACAAATACTATCTCAATATCTTCATCATTGTCAGTACCACTGTTATTAACTTTATCTTTAGCAATGTCACAAGGTTTCTTTACTTTATCTTTGTAATCTTGGTCATCTCTTTTCTCATACTGTCAGTTGTTTCTGAAATCTCGGTCATCCTTTCTATCATTAGATCTATCATTTCTATCATCATCTTTCTTGTTAGGGCATCTTGCAACAAAATGGCCAATCTCTTTATAGTTAAAGCATATCAAAGGTAGCTTACCTTTATATCTTCCTTTTCCTCTGTGAAATCTTCTAACCATTAAAGCTTCAAGCTCATCAAGTTCCTTGTCATCACTATTATTTTTTATTATGTGTTTGCTACTAGATTTACCAATTTTCAAAGTAGACATAAATGCAGACTCCATAGATGGTACAATACTTTTGTTAAATTTATTCAACTCAAAAGAAATCAATCTTCCAAAAAGACTATCAACAGTAATGTTATTTCTATGTGCATCTATCATTTCATGAATTGTAGAGACTCTTATAGAATATATAGGCAATAGAGTTCTAAAAATATTGCTCACAATTGTGTCTTCATCAATGGTTCCACCAGATCCTCGAATAGCTCCCATAACTTCTTTAAGTTGGTTACTATATTGTGTGATGTTTTCTCCTTCCTTCATTCTCATGTCATGAGACTTTCCATGAAGGCTCTCAACTTTGACTCTAAGTATATTTACATCTCCTCCATAAACTATTGTAAGTTGATCCCACATCTACTTGGCACTAGTACATGACTTGATGTCCTTGAATTCTAAATCTGTAATTGAAGAAGCAATCTCCACCACGATAAGGTTGTGTTCATGTTTTTATTTCAACTGATTTACTGTCAAAGCTCCAGTAGGTAGGATGAATTCATTGTCCAGAAAATCTTCAATGTTGGTTGTAATTCTAGATAGGTATTATCTCATTTTGTTTTTCCATGTCGGGAAGTTCTCCCTGTTCATCTTTGGTGCATCCCTCTTATAGATCTTGTGATCTTTACCTTAAGTCATTTAAAACTTTCTGATAAGAACTCCTACACTAATAAGAATCGTACGCTCTAATACCAATTGTTAGAATAGCTAAGAGGGGGGTGAATCAATTAGAATCAGTTTCCTCACAAATTATCCTACAGTCCCAAATTTCTCCAGATGTATATCAAAACATATTCAATCATAAATTTCAACTCGGTGAAAATGTATTATGTAAACTTAAACTTTCATCAATAGTAGTTACTAAATGTCAGTAAATTACTACTGTGATTACCAATCTACGTCAATAAAATAAAGTAACAATCCACAAAATTTATGCACATTGACACATATATTTTTAATGTGGAAACTGTTATGTCTTGCATACCCGTCCCTACATTTTTTGGGAAAACTTTTGGGTCCCCCTTTTTTCTTTTGTCCTTGTTCCTTTTTCTTTTATTTTCCTCTGACCTTTGCCTCCATGAGGCCACTATTTTCTTTTCTTTTTGGTTTCTCTCCCTCCGGGACCCAGTCCCGGAGTGTTTTGTTTCTTTGTGCCAGATGGATTCCAAACTCTGAGATTCTTTGCCACCCAGTCCCGGAGTGTTTTGTTTCTTTGTGCCAGACGGATTCCAAACTCTGAGATTCTTTGCCATTGCTTTCTCTTTAGTTAGAGGGTGTGGTTGCATGGGATACCTGGGCCCGGAGTCTAGAGGTTTTCCTTTTTTTCTCAAGACTTGTGGAAGGAGGTGGTGCATTTTCACCTAAGAGTATAAATGGGGTTTCACTTGTCATTTTAACATTTACAGTGAATAAATTACCCTCAAAAAATTAAGAGTGATTAAGAGCAATTTGTGTAAATTACTAGTGAGCTAAGTACGTTTGCTTTGAGAATTTAATGGTGAAGTTATTGTTTGATCTTGTGTGTGCTACCAGTTATCTTGTAGAGCCTTCAGTGTGTTCATGGTCTATGACGCTATCTATTTGCAGAGCACCTCCCATGCCCTTCCCTTTGCATTTCCTAGTTTTAAGGTAAGCCCCTCTGGTTCTTCGTTCTCTTTTTTTCTAGCTTTGTTCTTTTTGTCTCTGGTTTTGTTTCCGCTTTGTTTGTTTTTTGTCTTTTGGTCTTCATCGTCACCTCCCGTTGGTGGGATGGCTTCACAGGAAGGTTGTCCGCCTTCCATGTGTTGTATTTTTGTGTACATTTAAAGATAGTGTAGGCTTCTGTTAAGTAGTTGTAAAATGGTATAAATTAATTCTAAATCCCTATAAATGATGTAAATTAGTTTTAAATCTCTGTTAATTTTTAGTAGTCTATAGGTTAGTTAGTCATGTTTGTTGTAAATTTTGTCGTTCTTTGGCTTCCTGTGTAAATAATGTGCATAGCTTGCAGTTTGTATAGTTTTCTGTAGATCTGCATGCTTGGCCTATGTATTCCATCATGTTCAACCTGCCATGTGGTGAGCTCACCATGCTCTCTGTGTCATATACCCAAACTCAAGCTTGCCCACCTGGTTTCCACCTGGCTCAAACTCGGCACCTCACCTGTTTGAGTCATGGTCATTTTTTCTCTCCTCTTTCATTTCAGCATTAATGGTGGGATTAAATTCCCCCATGTATGAGAATTCAAAAAAAACACAAGTGGCATTCATTCCATCTGTGTCAAGACATTTGTCACCTTTAATTACATTACGCCATTTATTGCATGACCATGCGACAAGCCACGTTAGCCCAGTACGACTCACTACCTGGTCATTTCAATAACAGCTAGTTTCTCTGGACTCTGGGTTCCACCTAATCCCATGACCTTCATCACATTGTCGCATAGACCAGAATCTTCCCCGAAACCCCTGGGTGTTGATTAAATTAAATTCAAAGTTATTGATTATTACATTTTCAGTATTTAATGCAAGCTAACATATTGTTGAGAACAGGTGTGAAATGGTGATGAAATCTCTGGAACCTGGAAAGTGGTTTTATTTAATAACTTATATTAATGGTTGTCCAGTTGTGCAGGCTATCAACAATTCAATGATCAATATGTCTGAGGTACCTTCTCCTCCTGGCAGTCTAGAACTTCCAACCACCTCAACAAGAGTGGCCACCAAGTCAAAGGCTAAGAGGGCACTAGAAAAACTCCCACTCACATCCAAATATCCAAAGGATAGTGCCCTCATAGGATCCAAGGTGGATTCTAAATTGTAGCTAGTCACCGACACTGAGGTCGGACCCTGGGCTGGATTACAAGGCATAATCAGAACAATGTTTGCCCAGCATGCCGCCGGAGATAATATGGCGAAGAATGTGGCTGCCTTCAGCATCATCAAAGTTGCCTACTTTCCTTACTCTGTGCAAGCCCTAGAGTTGATCCTAACTTTGGCCAAGCACTACAACACCACTATCTGGGTTGTTATACTTGATGTTACCCTTCCAACAGGCTATCCAATGCCCTTAGTATCTTTGGACGTTGTTACATTTGCTTCAGGGCTGTGAATCCCCTAGCTCTCCAATTCTATTGTCATCTCCTATGCCACCTCACTGCAAGAGTTTGACAAAGTTCCACAGCTTGCCCAGAAGCATCTCAATAACCATTGGTTGAAGACACCAAGGAAAGACTACAAGAAGATGAAGTTGGAGATCCCCCGAGCAGATTTCAAAGAAAGCATTCAAGTGGGGATCATCTTCTTATGTCAGGTCTTTAGAGAATCTCATGCCTAGGATTTATCACCATGGATGTACTACTTCTTGTATGGCATCTCCACCGCTGGACAGAATTTTGACTGGGCAACCATTGTTGCCAATCATGTAGATTTTCAGTTGAACAATGTCAGCCGGACATCAAATTTCTACATGACTTTGTATGTGTTATGGACACTGGGACAGAAAAGACCTGGAATTTGAGGTTTAGTTATAGTGGGTGTCCTTGGGACTAGGCCCGTCCAAAGTGCTCTATGGGACCATTTTCCCCAAATTCAATGGGAAGCCAGCTTCCCCAATTTTTACCTAGTAAATGATACCTTCATTTACTTCAACATTTTGATACCATCTTGGGATGTCAGTTATCGGCTATCAAAGGAGGTTATGGCCTTGGTGATTACATATGAAAATTATTTCATTTAATTTCATCAATATTCTTACATTTGAGTGACTAGGTTTTCTGGCAAACCCTACCTATTACCCAAGCATTGTGGGGATAGGATTATTTTGATGGAGTTCTACAGGAAAATATTGGAGATTCATGCATTATATGGAGTGAAGAAGGTTACCTCCATCTCATTCCCTATTATTTGCAGGAACTATTCTTGCAGCCTTACAGCGGCCAAAGAGGTCAATAATAAGTTAAAGAGTCTGGGATTGGTTGACTTCTACCTGGAAAGGAACAATTTTGACCCACTCAGAAAAATAAGCACAGCACTGCCCCGGGTGTCCACACCACACGAGCCTCATTTGGAAGATTTTTGGGCAGATTGCCAAGATGACTTCGACGTCCAGGAGAGAAAATACTCAAGGATGACCAAAGGGATGATGAAGAGCCTCGATCTTCAGACCTTTCCAAAGGATTTTTTGGATAGCAGGCCCTTGGAGGACCCGTATTAAAAACTATAGGGGATCGATAAGTTAGATCTCTCTCCAGTCGATCGGGACACCCCGAAGACTTTAAAAATCGAGGACGTCACCCAAGGCATCATACAGCATAGCCATAAATATTTTGGACAAGTGTGAAAGAAAAGCATCCGTCATGGTCCAATTTTGTAGGGGTTGTCTTTGGCCTCCAAAGTGGTCGGGTAGAGTAGAGACAAGGGGAAATCTAAAGAGAGCACCCCGGCTCCACTCCCTATTTTGGAGCAACTTCACACTTAAATGGAGGCATCCTACCAGCTGAGTGAAACAATGAGCCCCCAGCATTCTCTTAACCTTCTAATTACTCCAATGGGATCTGCCCTCCCTTCAGGCTCACCATCACTTGTAGCACTAATGAGCCGGGTGGTGAACACGGAGGATGAGAGTGCATCTATTCTGGATGTGGGGTCCCGCTCCAAACAAGAAGAAAGAGGCCAAAGGTGGATAACCCTCCACCAAGCATAGACGTAAGCCAGGAGAAATCAGGCAACATTCCTATGGAGGTTATCCCTTCTAGCCCTGAAGCAGAAGATCGATCAGAGGCTTCCCCTCCCCATGACAATTTTGATGACATCTTCCAGACCAAAGATCTGGTAAATCTACACGAAGATGTGGAGAGGGTAGTAGAAGAGATGGCCACACAAGAGGTAGAAAATATCCTTAGGGAGGGAGAAAGGAAAGAAAAAGAAATTTCTCCAAAAGAAGAAGTTCAAGAAAAAGAGAAGGAACAAAAACAAGCACAAGAAAATCCACAAGATGTGGAAGAAACACCGGTCCTGGGGACAAAGAAAGAGGAAAGGCAAACACAAGATGAGCAGCCGAAAATGGCTAGGGAAACAAGATCTTTGGGAGAAACCGTACCCCCAATCATCACACTCTAGATGCCTCTAGTTAACCTAGATGATCAGCTATCCCAAAATATGACATTCGACATGGTAGTCTCCGCAGCCCAACAACCAAATCCAGGCTAGACACCTTCGCCCCCTCTAGAATATGTGCCCTCAGAGGAGAATGTCTCGGTGAATAATGCCGAAGAAAAATAGCAGCAAAAAGACATGGGAGAAAACCTTGGAGACATGGATGTAGATGTTATTGGTGTTGGGGAAGACAGGGTCCCCGACACCATAGATGAAAATTCCACTAAGGTGGGAGATACAGGGAATCCTAGGAGCAGAGAAAAGGAGCACACAAAGAGCATAGATGTCGAAGAAGATCAGCCCACTCCCAAGGAAAACCCCAGTACCTAGGACCTAGCCATAAGACCCCCCGCCTCCACAATGGCTAGTAGATTCAAGAAAAAGGAAGGCCCTGGTAGCAGTGAGAGTTCCTCTCTCCCTGGCTGAAATGATGACCCAGAATCAAGAGGCTAAGAAGCCCAAGAAGGCTCAGACCATCCATATGAAGACATTATATTTTTCCATTAGTATATGCAAGGAAAAACATGATAAACACCATCGATTTATACTACACTGATAGAAAGGGCATAGCACTACCCAACGCCAAGGTTACTGATATTACTAAGTACAAAGCATCCTGATGCAACACTATTCAGTGTTACCCGATGACAGAAAACTCAAAGGAACCCGACGAGTAACCAACAGTGAAACTCAACGAAATAGTTAAGAGTGGAACATGACAGTTCAAAGGAACCCGATGAATAGTTCAAAGAAGGAACACTGGCAGACTTTTAGTTCACACCAAAAATCAGATACCAAGAGTCAGTTACATCCCGCAAAAAGTGGATCTGACTTCCACGTCAGATAAATCACTGAATTTTTATATTTAGCTTCTTGATCTGTTTTAAATCCATTACATGAGGGAAAAGCAATGTAATTATTATTGTTTTTATCAGTCTAACTAATTTAAAAAATGAAAACTAAAGGATCAAGGTCAAGTTATATACCTTGGATCTAGAGTTAACATTGTAATGCGTGATTCTAAAATAGGTCAAATAACTTGTATAAATAGATGCTCAATCAATTGTGAACATGTAGTTTGATAATGATTGTAGCCTCTAAGAGCATCTAAGGTTCAGACATGAGAATACATGCAGAAGCACAGACAAAGATCAAATTAGTTTTCAAGAACAAGAACCAAGGCTACCAACAAGAAGGAAAAGGTATTAATCAATCACTAAAGGTGATATTCATATACTGTAAGCTTTAATGGATCTGTGATCAAAAATTATAGATTGCATACAGTCATGTCATACATATTGTACACATTCTAATAAGTGTAGTACACTTAAGAAATCCTTTCAAGGAAGGTGGATTTAACAATCCTATTGTAAATCTCTTAATCGAGTGCACACTACATCAGTGTTGCTAAATCTCTTAAAAGAGTAGATCCTAACAGGTCTCCACATTAATACTCCTAACAGGGTAGATCATCAGAAGTGATAACATTGTAAGCCTTAATTGGCTCCCTTCCATTATATAGATAGTGAAATTTTGTGAGTGCCATCCCCGCCACATTTTTTACTTCCTAACAGTAGTTTTCTGCGATATCATATCTTATGTTCTGTGTCTATTACTTTCATGAATGTTGCATACATTTAAGTTTATGAATTAATATTGCATGCATAAGAAAGAACATTAGATTTGGTTGGTAATACAGTAAATTTTGATTGCTAATGAAGTAAGTTAAAAAGTGTTAAAAGTTTTAGAGGTATTGATTCACCCCTCCCCTCTCAGTACTACTTCCCATTAATCCCACCAATTGGTATCAGATATGAGTATATTCTTGGAAAGCTTAAAGGCTTAAGAGAAAAGATCATACAATGGAGAAGTACAAACTTGATAAAAATATTGAGAATAAAAAGCTTGAAATTTAGATGTTCTATGAACAATATAAAGAAGCTAGAATCAACATGAGATAGTTCTTGGATGAAAGAAAGAATATGGAATCTTGTTGTAATGAGATAGATTATCATGAGGAAGAGATTCCATATTTCTTTGATTCTTTAGGATCAAATACAAGAAAACCATAAGATACATGAGAAGAAAGCATCACAAGCCTAACTGAAATCAATCTACATCTGGCTGGACAAGTCAAATCTCTGCAAATTGGTCAAGAGACACATATGGTAAGGATGATTGATGTCATGAATGATGCTAGGAAAGCTGAACAAGAAAGAACACTAGCTATCGATGATAGAATAAAGATCACAGAAAAGCTACAAGAAAAAGAGTCTGAGATACAAAGACTTACAGAGCATCACCATGAGGTTACAAATCAGATTATTCTTATGAGTCAAGAAGCCAACAGAATGAATATGGAACTCGTTGAAAGAATACATATTATCGGTGAACTAAGAGAAGAGAATGAAAAACTAAAGCATGAGGTCAAAATTCAGAAACACCATAATGAGATGATTAAGAGAGCAGAAGAAAGCACAAAAAGGATGGATGAATTCTTGAATACACAAAGAAGACCCAACACCAACACTGGACTAGGGTACACCAAGCATGGAGAGTCATCAAATGAAGCTAATCCAAAAGATGCCTACATCAATCCTATACCAAGGAATTTGACATGCAATCACTGTGGAAAGCAAGGCCACACCTCAAATGTCTACAAGAGAAAAGAAAAAGGTATTCCTAAATCCACGTTTACATTCATAGGACATTGTTATAATTGTAGCAAGAAAGGACATAAAGCATATGAATGTAAATCAAAGGTGAAAGAACCAAAGAAGGAAACCTATATGGACAAGTATTGTCCCACCTAAAAAATGCATGGGCACACATCTCTTGAATGCATGAAGAAGAAAATTGAAGCATGGAAACCCAAAAATCAAGAAAATGCATATAAACCGAGCAGAATCGATAATTCATATGTTTGGGATTACAATACATGGATAAACTACACAGCATGTGGTAGATATGGTCACATTGCTGCAAACTGCATGAGAACATGGACCAAAAGGTCTAGAGGCTGGACCAACCCTAGAATGGAATGTTTACACTATCATAAGGTTGGACATCTAAAGAAAGACTGGAGAGACCGAATAACAGAAACCACCACTTTTGCAAATGGCAGCACCATTGAAGGCATCAAGAAAATGAGAAAGAAAATGTGGAGGAAAGCTTCAACCATTAAGGAAGATGGACCAAGCAATGTAGTTGGTGACACCTCATCCCATGGATCTGGTGACATCACCACCCCCACCTAAAAGATGAACAAGTATGGAACTGCACTACACCAAGTCATATTTTGCATCGGTTCCATTAGACAAATTGATAGATACTCAAAATCTGCATGAATAAAGATGCATATTATGTTACTTTTTATAATTTTGAGAAAACAACCCCATCAGTAAACACATACCAAAAATCATCAATCAACATAAAGGATGAGTTGTCTACACTTACCGAGAATCATTGGTCAAAACATAAAAAGGCTAAGTCGCCGATGTAAACCGACACATGTCGGTAAGGAAGCAATGTTACAATGTTGTCTTGACACTACACCGAGATCCGTCGGTGAAAGCAACAATCTTAACAGCTATCCCAAGCATCCTGTCAACACCAAGAATGTTATTTGAGAGTTTACCCGACAAACTTTGTCTTCATGAACCGATGAGTTGTTGAGCATTTATGACATACTTAGGGCAAAAGTCTATAAATACAAGATGGAAGCACTTCATTCTTCACACACGAATTGAGAAAATAGAGTAGAGCAAAAAGAGAGTAGTTAGTAGAGAATCCTCAACTCGATCCAACACACTCCAAACAGATCACTCACAAGCTACAAGGATTGAAGTAAGTACCAAGTGTGCCAAGAACTCTGTTATTATTTTTGAAAAAGCCCTAAATTCAAAATAATGGAAATGACTTCAAGAACAACCAAATTGAAGAGTGAAAAGAAGAATGTCATTAAGCTAATCAAGAATAGCACTTGTGTGGAACCAAAATACAAGATATGCCCAGAAATTACCTTGCAACCCGATGATTTTGGTGCATTTTCAAAAATTTCACCTAGGGTTTTGCTGATAGAAGACATTAGATCGTATATCCACTGCAAGATCTCTGAGATTGGTGATTTGGAGATAGATCAAGCTTATAAGAAGCTATGTGATGATCAAGGGAACCTAAAGGAAGAACACAAACACTTGCAAGTAAAAGGGATAACAAATGCCCTATATTTCCCAAGGGTTTTCAAAACTGACTGGATTCGGTTAGTTCTAAGAAGAATGCATGATTAGAAGCTATGGTTGGATGAACCCAAGAAGATTACAAGGATGTATTACATGTTGTAACAGGTTACCCTATAACCGACAAACCAAAATATCACAAGCATCCCTCTTGACCATAAGTTGAGAAACTCACCAACATTGTATGGGATAACCGAGGACTTAAGGTGAACACCATCACCAATGAGGAACTGCGGTTTGGTGCATGTGTCATAGGGTATGAAATCTTTCAAGAGAGTAGGCTAAATAGAATAGCATCAACAACAGTAAGCACAGCTTACAAGATTGTCACAAAAGGAATACAAATGGATCTATGTGAGATCCTATTGAATCAACTTGATGAAAATATGACAACAATCAGGTCTACCAAGTTAAACACATATAATTTTATCTCACTTATAATGTGTATATTCTTTTCTTTTCAAGAATAATTTCCTTCAATTGGCAAACTGAAGTGGGACACCACCAAGCCAGTCACATAATAAGTGACCTTATCAAGTCACTAGGTGACAAATTTGATTCAGTGATGACTGAATACTTCCTTGATTTTAAGGAAAATATGATGGAGAGAGTAAGGATCCCTGAACAATTAGTTGAAAAGCATAGGGAAGAGATATATTTTATGGTGGATTCAGATTTTACTCACATTAAACCAGTTGTACCAAGAACAGCATGGTTACCACCACTTTACTATGAGATAAACATAGATCAAGCAAAAAATGTAATTGATGCACTGTTGAATGAACCACTTGACAGTTAGCAACAAAGATTTAGGACATATGAAGAGGCCAAATCTAAAATAAAAATGGGCCTAGTCATAAAGAAGACTGTCAACAAGAAAAACAAGATGGTAAAGAATCTTGAAAAGTTGTTATCGGTAAATGAGGAGGAGAAATAACAAATAGAAGACACCAAGGAATAGGGTGCCATCAGTGAAGAGGAAGATAAAAAATCAACAGATTCTGAATCCACAGAGTCTGATGTGCCTCCACCTCCAACCAAGAAACCAAGGACTACAGCAGCTCAGAGGACAAGGAACCAAACCGCAAAGAAAAATACTACACCTCTTAAGAAAGGTCAAGTGAGGACCTATAAGAGGAAGAAGCAAACAGAGAAGAAAACACCTAACAAAAGGAGGAGAAGACTGGTCAGGACCAAAGATGACATTGAAGATTCAAAACAGGATGAGCCTGAAGCAGATAAGAAAATCTTAACCCCTCGAACAATTGATGAGATTGTTAATTCAATTGCTAATACAAGTACCATGAATGATAGGGAAATCAGACAATGGGTAAAGCTAGAGCCCAAGGACCAAAATAAAATAGAAGATGCAATAATCAAGTCTATGGCTAAATTAAAATATGTACCAGTTGAGTTTGCTAACAAAATACCCAAACCACTGAGTGACAAAATTTCAGCATGATGGTCTTATGCTTTAAACTTTGAAAAGGAAGCAAGGGAGAGGATACTTGTAACACTCATGCCTCCCAAATCCAAAATGGAAGAGCTAAAAGAAATGATGAAAAAGCATTCCAATAAATTTATGGAAAAGATAAGAGCCTACAAGGTGCTATAGGGGAAGTTATTAGATCTTAATAGCATGATAGATGCTAAATGGAGAAAAATTCTTAATCTACCTACAGAATCAACAAGCTGTGAGAATCAATTACTTCTCACCGAGACACCTCATATAGAGGAGCAGAAAGAAAAAGAAAGTCTAGAGCACATTGCTTTGGATAATATGGAGGATACTGAGCCCATTGACTTAGATAAAGTCATGGATGATCTTGACATTCAAGATATTACTGTCTATGATTTTGATAAGTATCCACAAAAGGATGATGATGTAATATTCATATCTCTTAAGGATCAAGAAAAGCAACAAGCATTGAAGCCACCAGGAAATAATGACATGGATGTTGCTGATGAGACATGGCCAGACAATTCAATCATTGACATAACAGAACTGGACCCTGCAGAACAAATTCAAAAAGATGAAGATGTCACTATTCAACAAGCTCAAACCGATGAACAGGACACAACTACAGATGCAGCACAAGTGGGCACACAGAACAATATGCCAGTATTGATGAAGGAATTCAATCTACTAGAAGGACAAGAAGAATCTATTGCAATTACAAGCATACCCAAAGACAAGGGTGATGCAAAAACAAAGGATACAAATGATGAATCCAAAGATACAATTGTAGAAAAAGCTGCTATAGATGATCCGCAAGACAATTCTACTAATCAAAATCAAGAAGGATAAAAACAAGAAGGAGAGGAAAAGCAGAGAAGAAGAGTGAAGAAGAAAAGATAGGTGATTCTCAAAAGAAAACAAAAGAGAAATTTGTTGATACACCCAAGGTTAATGAAGATACATCTTCACTTAACCGATAGGTGAACACCGAGCAGAAGGCACAAGAAGTTTCATCTATAAATCCTTCACCGAGTGCCTCAGAGAAAACAAATGAACTAGCAATGATAGTTCATACATCTACCTCTACACAATTATTAAGGAAGAAGAAGAGAAAGATCAGAAATTCGGTCACTCTGGATGAAATAATTGAGATTCTAGTATGTGATCCTAGGACATTGGATCCTACTGAGTTGACAAAGTATGCTAGACTTTGTGAAAGGAAAGCTATCCAAGATAAGCTGAGAAAAGCCACAAAATAATCAAAGGTACTTGAAGTTGCAAAAGGAATCCTCCAGCAAATAGTACCTGATACAAATGTTGATCAAACAACTCCCATACTTGACCAATTAGTGATTCTCACTGACGCTATCACATCTCAGAATATAGATGTTGAAAAGGCTATGGAAGCAAGACTTGAAAAGAAATAGGAATTCAAGTTAGCAGAGAAAATAAGCCAAGAAGTGGCACTACAAAAGGTGAAGCTATATGAACTGGTAAGCACATTGGATCCTATAATTTTAGAAGCTATAGCCTTAATTCAAAAATTGTGCATGTTAGATCAACTCACCAAAGAGTATACTGAAAAGATAGCACAAATTGATGTTGAACTTCAAGCTAGTGCACAAGGTCTCACAAACACTAAAGATGCAATCAAATTGCACAATGACCAGCTCAAGCAAGCTAGGAAGATGAGACAAGATATACAGATTGCAAAAACAAAGTTCAGAGATGAGGTGAATGAGATTCAAGCTCAACTCTTACCAACTCTCACATTAATGCAACACCATATGACACAGGCAAGAACACTTATTGAGACAACATTTATGATATTCATGCTAGGATTGATCTAGAGCATATGGCACTGGAACTCCTCAAAGATAAATGGGAGAAAATAATGGAAGATATCAAGAACAGTCACTCCCACATCCTTGACACTCTGTAAGTTGCACATTTTTGTCACATTTTTGACAACTAATAAGTTGTACATTTTTGTCATGATTATCAAAAAAGGGGGAAATTATATGTACAATCAATCATTAAAAAGAGCAAAGATTATGAAAAAAAGGGAATGTATAGTACAAAGGCAAGTATACATGTACATATACTTATACTATATTGATGCCTACAATTAGGGGGAGTCATATAATGACAAGGATATATACACGGTGTACATACTAAACACTTTAGTATTTTGAACATATCAGTTTTTGATACTAATGTCAAAGGGGGAGATTGAAGACATTATATTTTACCATTAGTATATGCAAGGAAAAACATGATAAACACTGTCGATTTATACTACACTGACAGATAGGGCACAGCACTACCCGATGCCAAGGTTACCGATATTGCTAAGTACAAAGCATCCTGATGCAACACTATTCAATGTTACCCGGTGACAGAAAAGACAAAGGAACCTAACGAGTAACCAACAGTTCAAAGAAGGAACACCGACAGACTTTCAACACCGACAATCAGATACCGAGAGTTAGTTACATCCCGCAAAAAGTGGATCTAACTTCCACATTAGATAAATCACTGAAGTTTTATATTTAGCTTCTTGATTTGTTTTAAATCCATTACGTGAGGGAAAATCAATGTAATTATTATTGTTTTTATCAGTCTAACTAATTTAAAACATGCAAACTAAAGGATCAAGGTAAAGTTGTATACCTTGGATCTAGAGTTAACATTGTAATGCGTGATTCTAAAATAGGTCAAAGAAATTTTATAAATAGATGCTCAATAAATTGTGAATATGTTGTTCAATGATGATTGTAGCCTATGAGAGCATCTAAGGTTTAGACAAGAGAATACATGCAGAAGCACAGACAAAGATCAAATCAGTTTTCAAGAACAAGAACCAAGGCTACCAACAAGTAGGAAAAGGTATTAATCAATCACTAAATGTGATATTCATATACTGTAATCTTTAATGGATCTATGATCAGCAATTATAGATTGCATACAATTAGTTCATACATATTGTACACATTCTAACAAGTGTAGTACACTTAAGAATCCTTTCAAGGAAGGTGGATTTAATAATCCTATTGTAAATCTCTTAACCGAGTGCACACTACATCAATGTTTCTAAAGCTTTTAACAAAGTAGATCCTAACAAGTCTCCACATTAATACTCTTAACAGGGTAGATCATCAGAAGTGATCAAATTGTAATTCTTAACCGGCTCCCTTCCATTCTGCAGATAGTGAAGTTTTGTGGGTGCCATCCCCACTGCAGTTTTTACTTCCTAACAGGAGTTTTCTGCAATATCATATCTTGTGTTATGTTTCTATTACTTTCATTAATGTTTCTATGAATGTTGCATACATTTAAGTTTATAAATTAATATTACATGCATAAGAAAGAACATTATATTTGGTTGGTAATACAGTAAATTTTGATTCCTAATGAAGTAAGGTGAAAAGTGTTAAAAGTTTTAGAGGTACTGGTTCACCCCTCCCCTCTCAGTACTACTTCCCATTAATCCCAACACCATACCCTTCAAACCGGTTTGGGAGGAAGTACCATCGCAGTAGTAGCGAAGCCTCCCCTAGATGCAGAGGAAGCAGTCGTAGGAACTACAGAGTATACAATCACGAAATTTCCTCTAGGAAGGAGAGACAAGAAAGGGGAGTTAAACCTATTGAAAGAGGATACCCAGGGGATTTAGGCCTGATATGACAAGCAGGCACAAAAGTTGAAGGAGGAAAAATAAAATAATATAAATCTCCTTGGGCTTCTTGCAGAATTAACATAGTCGTTGGCCGAGATCCATCTGGAAGCCTCCACATCTGGAACACCGCTCTCACAGGGTGACATTAATAATCTGAGGGCCATGAAGAAGAAATCACAAGTTGTGGATGGGTGGGTCACTAAGAAGATCAAAGTTTTAAGGTTCCTGGTAGTGACACTCCCAGACCTCTATTAGGCCAATAACATCATGGGCCAGGTGAACGGTGACGTCTCCTTATGGGAGAAAGAAATAGAAAAGTATGAAGAGTGACGATCGAAACTAGAGGAAATGATGAACTTCAGGGAGGAAGTCATCATAGAAATAGGTATTTTGGGAGATGAACCCTTTGGGTTCCTCCGGGTCCAGCTCTCCAGAATTGGTCTCAAAATTGAGATGAGAAAGCAACTAATAGCATCCCTTGAGGATAGAATCCCGGTAGTCCAGAATTCTTTAAATTCATACATAGCTTTTGTAACAAGGGTTTCGCAAGTCGATCCCTTCACCACCGGGACTTGTGCTTTGGAAGATTTTTTATTGAGTAAATTTGATGAGTTGATGGAGTCACGGTATCATTCCTTCGGGGATTTTGATAGAGGGAAAATGTTGCGCTAACCAAAATGGTGCTCTGGGCCCATGATGCAGCGAAAGAGGCTGCAAAATTCAAGGAAGGGGCCGGCGATGTTGACAAGCAATTTGGGGTTGTCAACGACCGCTGGGATTGTATCAAAGAGGTGGATGAGGAAGGAATCATCCAAATTTTGGAGGCCTTTAAACACAACAAGGAATAGTAAGATTCTTTGGTCTCTGGAGATTTTTTCCAACAGGGAAAAGTTTTGCAAATTCATTATTCTTTGAGTGTAAGCTCCCAGACTCCAGAATTCTGGGTCCAACATTTTGTATTCATTCACAAAGATCTGCGTCCGGGTTCCCCGAAGTTGACTGATCACTGTCAAGCACTTAATAAGGGTCAAAAGGTAGGTGATCCAGATAAGGTATGTCAAGTAGATAGGATGTTTCTGACAGATGATTCCCCTGAGGTGCTGCTCCCGCATTAACTACCTGGTGCACATCGAAGACAAGGAGCCACAATTTGCATTTATGAGGTAGGTAGCCTAGGATACTGGGACAATCATATTTCTTCTATAAGTACCTTGGCACTCTTCTCTAGGTTGATTCTTCTAGATTTCTCCTCTTATCTTCTTCTTCTGTCTTATCAGACCTCTGCACATCCCGAGGTGATTGTAAGTGGTGTAGATAGTATCGGCCATAGATAATGTATTATATTTGGCAAGTGTATAGCTAGATTAGGTTTGATTTTTAGGTCAAATTTGTGTATAAATAAGAAGTTTGATGCCATAAAAAGGGTCGCTGAAATTGATGATTTTGCAGTCCAGCAGTAATAGAAGCATAGCATTTTAATTTCAGTTGTTTTTAGGAGCTCAATGCTCAGTTGTTCTTAGTGGCTTAGAATGCTCCTTTGGAGCCATGAATGTACTCGCCAGTGATGCTGGAATTTTTTCAAGATAATGAAAGAAGGAGGAACATCTTATGGCCATGTGTTGTGTTGTTTTGGTCTCTGAAGTTATCAAACATCTTTTGTGCAGTATGTTTTCTTATGTCCTTTTCTCCTATGTTTTAGTTTAGATTAATGATCTTATCTCCCCTTGTAATTGAATTCATGTGAATTGCTGGTTGTTTGTGTATTTGGTAGTTAGTGTAGTTTCTCGCATTGGAGAATTGTTTGATGTTTGAACATATATTACATAACTATAGGTAGAAACATATATCTAACCTTGATCGATCTTTTGAGTTTTATTTGATAATCTGAATGCTTGCAGGAAACCCCATCCTTTTGAAATCCCCGAGAAGATGAGTAAAAACTAGCTATCCCCTCAAACAATAGTCACCTGCCCAACTTAGCTCCCCCACACCGTCAAGACCTGACTACCAAGTGCTTGGAGGCTAGGAGAATTCATTCTCTGGTAAACCTCTTCAGGTGGAGTTGGATGGTACCCCGGTACCCAGTGACAACTTATCCTTTGTTGGCGGAGCCGGTCATAAGTCTCGTCAATAGAAACCCTTCTAAGGGAAAAACCACCTGGGACCGGTAACCCAAAATATTTTCACTCTTCTGAAGTGAGCTCGGTGAAGAGCCAGCTCTGTTAAAGTTTAAAATGCACACTATTAAATGTGACCTGGCTAGATGATTTAAAACTACCAGTTCTCTCTTGACCATGCATTCACTATGGGGTCAACAAGAAAAAAATCAACATTCCCTGAATTTCATAATAAGGACACATTGTCCTACTCAGTTAAGAGAACCTGTAACAATGGTTAAACTGATACAGTAATGATCTGATTCAAATACAAATCTGATTTTTAGATATTAAGATCTATTATAAGTACATAATACCTCTGATCAATTTGTTCACTTCAGTTCATCTCATTCATCATCTTTGTTCTACTCAGTTATGCTCTGTTTGCTCAGTGATGTCTACAGAAATACACTCGATTCTGTCTTTAACCAATTTGATCAATCATGCATAAATTTGCATGTATTCTTCAGCATTTGTGTACATCCCTATTCACAAATGAATCTCTTGTCTCTTATATAGACATCATTTATCATTTAATTTTCACCCTTCAAATCTTGCCGCTTAATCTCCATCATTCATTTTCCTGCTCAAGTCATCTTCGATAGTTGTGTTAAAAACACGTTTCAATCTCTGTCATCTAATCTTCATTAAATTTTAATAACCGTTTGATAAAATAACAAACTTTATCTTTTACCTCAAAATCACCAATTGTTAGCTAAGCATCCAAGTCGGCCTCGGTTATAATTAAATTGCTTTAATCAATAGTTGTGTCGGTAAACCCTTGCTCAGTTAATATTGGTGCTTGGTATACACTGGATTTTACTCGGTATTCTCTGTCACTCGGTGTATAAAGAACTCTTCATTACCAACCACAAAACATTTTTTGTTCTGAATCTTCAATACATAACAAATGTTTTCCACCATAATAACACTCAAATAAGTTGACATCAATGACAATACATTAACTAATAATGTTTATCATCACTTCTACAACTCTGTTGAATATTAACAAATGACTTCAAACATATAAATAGTTATAGTTCATTAGTACATATTATTGGAGTTGATGAAAACTTAAGCCTAAAGCTCCCAAGAATCACCTACAGGCAAACCTGTCACAGAAAGAGAGAAGTAAAATCTATGGAGGCCATAAATAACATATCGATGAAAGAGGAAACATATTTTGTAAACAATGGAGAGAAAACCCTCAATACAATAGGATTCTTAGATAATTCACTGATTTAGAATCATATCATAAACATACACATCTTACTTTCTTACTTGCACACATTAAGTCCAAACTTGACATATAT
>MU228439.1:366021-423179 GCA_018584345.1 Thuja plicata
TATATATATATATATATATATATATAAGCCTTGTCAAGTCAGCCTTAATAACCTTCCAAATAATCAATAAAACTTAATTTTGACAGCTTCATATAACCAATTAACCATAAAATATAAATTGTTGTTAGACGGCTGTCACTAAAAGCATAACTCAATTAATACTGAAATCCTTCAATGCCCGACCAAAATTGTAATGCCAGAGTGAACTCGGTTAGAACTGAAAATCACTTTGCTCTTCTTCAATGCCCGAAATTTCTTGGCATAAACTGACTGTGCTCGAATAGGATTAGACATTTGTGTAAACATCACTACACTTCCGTTAACATCAATGACAATACACAATTGAATAATTTTCATCAACAATATGTATATGAGCAATCATACCATATCAAGTTGACATCAATGACAATACAATACATTAATTGATTTAATGTCTTGCATTTACTTTATGTATCTCGGTGATCATCAACTTTGTCATCTTCAAACATTCAATCAATTATAGTTCATATAGAAAGCAACAATTGAATTGAATCAAGCAGGTTGGGGAGTTTGATTCACTCAAAAAGTAAAGAGCATATCCCTACTACTTTTTCCAATTCCAAACACAAATTGTTGATGTTTAACCTCTTGACAAGGAGGTTTTTGGAAATTAAATGTTTGGTTCAATTACCACCTTTCTTTCTATCACTCAATTCTAACACTTTTGGATTTTTGATCAACTTTGAAAAGTTGAGAGCAT
Organism: Thuja plicata; assembly: GCA_018584345.1. Classification (NCBI taxonomy): domain Eukaryota; kingdom Viridiplantae; phylum Streptophyta; class Pinopsida; order Cupressales; family Cupressaceae; genus Thuja; species Thuja plicata. Next base: position 366,761 of record MU228439.1, read on the forward strand.
ATACCTAATGTTTTCCTTAAGTGAACAATAATAGTCTCTAATTAATAGATTTGGAACTTTGAAATTGCCACATTTTAAGTAAAAGCAAGCTTGTTTAGAAAATACCTTGTCCATGTAGCTAGCAAAGGCTAGGCACATTTTTGAGGATTTTTTGCTTCTTTTTTGTTGATACTCACCTAGTGGCGATCATTCCCTCTCCTTTTCCTCCAACAAGTTAGTCAACAAAGCCACCAAAGTGAAGGAAAGCCAAAAGAAATTGAAATTAAAATAATTCAAAGATCTTTCCTTAATTTTGCAAAATTGATTAAATATCTTATAAAACTTATTATTAATTCAATGAGGGAAACTTAGTTTTGTAAGCTTGGACAACTTTGACATAATGTTCATACAATTTTTCCTCTTCTTCTAAATTGTCCAAAATAGATAGGTTATAAACTTTTTTGCATGTTTGTTCAAAATCCTTACCTGTTTGTTCTCCTTACAGATTCGTCATTCTGGTTTTTGAACTTTAGGATGCATGTTCATCTGTAGAAATAGAAAACACAGAGTGTCAATTATTAGATTTTAATAATCTGCCACCAAGTTTATTGTTGTCTACGTGCAACTTTAAACTACTGCAAGCGTGATTTTACAAACTACTACGCGTGATTTAAATAATTAATAAGTGTAAGATATCATACAAAGGCAAGAAAAGGCAGCAGAAAATGCGAGACAGAATGTAATTGCACGTGGTAAAAGAAGTAGTGCAAGCTCAATTTCACTGCTAGTACACATGACTTTGCAGTCAAAGGCGTGATTTCACTGTCTATACGCGATGAAAGAATTATTGTAAGCATGACTTTGTTGTGCATAAGTGTGAAGATTTGTCTGGTACACGCCACTTTGCCTGCAACCTGCAAAATTGACAAGGAAACACAAAAAATATGTAAAAATGAAAGAAAAATAGAGATTAGAGGTCTAAAGCCCCACGATGGGCATCATTTGTGTATATATAAACTATACCTTCATGAAATTAAGGTGAAATCTATCAATTCTATAGAAACAAAAGTCTAATTTAAAGCAAAGAGTTGACAAAATAGCATTTAACATTCCATGGCTCTCTAACTAAGCATGCTAATGAAGCTCTCAGCCTTAATATCCATTAGTGACAGTCCTAGAATGAGAATTGATGTAAGATGATACCTAATCTAGCTCACAAATCTCAAATTGCAATGAAATTTTATTCAATATTGATCAAATTATGCTCAATTATGCTCTCAAATGATATGCTCTTGATAAAATTCTCTATAATAAGGATGCAATTGCTCATGAATGTCTAGGATTGATAATGCTCTCAAAATGCATGGTATTTATAGGATTTATCAAGGGTAGGGGTAGAGTTAAGTTGATCATGATCAAATTTTGGTTGAGTTGAAGGCTTTCAAATGGTTTCAAATGGGGAGACCATTCAAATGGTGGTCTAAAAGGTTGGGACAAAGAGACAAATTGAGTGGTGAGGATTTTAAAGATTAAAATGAGTGATCAAGATTGCAAAGTTTGGAGTGATTCATGTGCTTTCAATCCTTGATTCTCATTGGTTATCCAAATTCTTGTCCCCTTTTTTGAAAGAAATTAGGATTTAATTAATTAAATTAGCCATGTAAGGAACAGGTTGATTTTGATTTTTGATTTAAAACTATACAATTAATTGATTAAATCAATTATATAGCTTAGATTTATCCTTTTTAGGCTTATATTTAATTAATCGATATATTTATTAATTGATCCTCTGATTTGATGAAATTTAGTCCCTTTTTATTTGAATTGATCTATTTGATTTAATAAAATTGCCTTCTGATTGACTGAAATACACCTGACCAAATTTAGGTGTCTACAGCAACTACCATTATACCTTTGAAAATTTTCTAAAAGCATTCAAATGCCCCAAATCCAACCAAGCTGGAAACCCCAACAAAAAAAGGTTTGGCCATATCACTCTAAATTGATAAATTGTGTAACATATATCTACTTTCCCCATTTTAGTCTTTACCTCGATATGAATTTGTAAATTATCATCTCAACATCTTGAAATTGTTTCTTGCAAATTAAAGTTAATATTGTGTTGCAAGGTTTATTTCTATCTATGGTGTGAATACTTCTTGAAATGTGTAATAGCACTAGGATCTGATACAATAATTACCAGAGCCCACCAAGGTTATAGGCTAGAAGGGAGTACCATATTTAGAAATAGAACAATTGTCCTATTGGAAATCAATAACAGTTAATCACATATATTCTGCAAAAACACAAGGTCTAAGAACAAAATGATGAATTCTGACCATTTGAATAAGATAGTTGAGAAGCATATAAATCATAACCAAGAGAGAACACTTTGTGTTTTAACATAATGTAAAAATGTTTATGCTTTACTTTCAAGCAAGAGAATCTTTCATGAAACCAAACCCTGCAAATATTTTTGATAGTTCAACATAAAAGATATCATTGGAAATACATATGATGAGAGGCATGTCACCTTTGCAGCTTTGACCAGAAAATATATGTGCTTACATATTTTAAGTAAATAAGCAGCACTTTATATACAGATAGATATTCTCTTACAGAACAAATCACATAGCATATCCCACTTGATTTTAAACCTCTCTACCTTCAATCAAAGCTTGATTTGCTAGTCTAGAGCTTTGATTTATAGTAATGGATTTTCCATAGTTTAGAGTTTTGTCCTTAGAATTCACAGGATAAGAAACTCAAAATTGTCCTAATAAACATTACTGTTACAACATAGCAGGTTGGATAGCATCCTTCGAGCTGAAAGCCTGCTAGAAACATTATTTCTGATGATATTAAAGGAGAACTAAAGAAGAGAATATCACTTGATGTCAAATAATATAACGAAGTTGCATCATCAACTTAAGGTTCCACTGTCTTCCTTCAATCCAATACAGATAAAATAGTTCCCACCAAAATGGGTGATCTGATAATACACTAAGTAGAATACAGACAATAGACTGCAAAAGAGTGGGCAAAAATCTTCAGAGCTTGCAAAAGCAACCATAGTCAATGCAATTAAACAATCAACAACTTAACATCCTAAATTATCATCTTTCAAGAAAACACAGTTAACAGTATCTGAATCACCAGGTCACAGCAAACTCACATGAAGATGAAACATCTAGAAAGGTAGGAGCATGGGAAATCTTTTCTGGCAGATCTGGATGAGACATCGTAGTGGGTTCTGGAGAGGAAGAATAGGGTAACCCTTCTGGAGAGAGATGTAAAGATTTAGGAGATGAAACTATGCCACTTGAAGTAGGTGGAGCATTTTTAGGAGCAAGATAGTATGGTAAATGAGATGGAGTAGGTGAACCTGAAGAAAAAGAGTGACCACCAAGGTGCCAAGGTTGAGGAGAAGGACCATCCCATGGAGAGAAGGCATGAGGAACAAAAGTTATAACATGGGGTGCAGAAGCTAATGTTTGATGATAGTGGCGCCCAAAAGGCTTAGCCATGCTAGGTGAGGGGGAAGGTGCTTCTCCATTCAACCAAGAGACTGGAGCATACCCTTTATGCCTATATTTAATAAGGTTTGAAGCATGGTGTAGGTTACAATGAACATAAGAATGATAAGAAGAGGGTACAACTACATGGTGACAATATGGAATTGAATCATGGCAGTAGTGGGGAGATCTAGTATGGTGGTGAGAAACTGGTGCTACAACTCCATTGTGAGGAGATGGAGCAATAACATGTTGGCCATAAGAGGGAGGTGTGGAATGTGTTGGACTAATAAATTTACTTTTTGAAGGTGACAATAATGTACTAAGAAGATGATAAGGCAGAGGACTTGAAGTGTATCTCAGATATGACGATGACTGAATCTTCTTTACTTTGCCAAAAAGAGTGTGATTCAGTCCCAGATTACTTGACAGATTGATTTGATGAGCCAACTACCTTAGTCTTGGAGTCAATAGAGCCTTCCTCCCCACCACTGACATAATAAATGTCTCAACTATAGTTGGGGGATTCACAGTTGACCCTTGCAGATTTGTTAACTAAAAAAACACATTCTGCATTTACAGGCACGAAAAAAATAATAGTGGTTGGAAATACATTCATAGGAATTTTAAACCACAACAAAAGTGCAGGATTTTCTAGCAGGAAAAACAAATACTTGATAAGGAAAACATCAGTGACCAACCTTGTTGGGCCGAACTCACAAATAGATGCTCAACTACTTTCTTAGTTGATCTAGATTTTGAACAACTTGAGCAATTGTGTCGTGTAGTGTAAATTTAAGGAGTGTTGGGTTTTGTTGAAAACGAAAAAAAATTGTTTAGGCACAACTGTAATTCCTCCAGGAAATTTCAGCAGTTGAAAAAAATAAGCATCCCTTTTAGAATAATGTTTATTTTCAGCTACAGTATCAGTAGGTGAACATTTAATACACAATCAAGAATCCTCTTGAAGCAACGTTATTTTAGAAGACTCTAGATTTTTTTCTTTGCCCTCACCATAGCTTCTGTAGAATACTCCTGCTTTGTGCTTCTCTATTTTCTATGTGTATATAATACATTTAATATATTTCTTTTAATCTATTTCTTTTTACAGTCATTTTTAGATTGTTCAATAGTCCCCAAAAGCTTTTGAATTCAAAGAAAGATTATAACTCCTTGATAACAGAGTTATGAATGTTTCTCTTAGCAAAAGAAGGTCAAATATAACTTCAGTCAAGTTTCTCACATTTAATGGCTCTATTGATGTCACTGCAACCTACATATTCAACAAACTTTAAATCTAAGTGAATTGAAAGGAGTTTGATCAAATGAATCTGGTACATTGAAATTAAATGGGTTAATCATACCTTTGCATATGGAACACCTAGTTCCTCCCATATAGAACCTTCCAACTTAAGAATATCCCACCAAGCACACATATCCCATTACAAATCCATATCAGGCTATATCGGATACATCTAGATAGAGTGTTAGGCCCTTGGGAGCCATGTTCAATTGAGTATAAAAATGAAAAAACATGAAAAAATAAAAGATGTTCTAGAATCTAAGCATTATGATCTATAAACTTTGAAATATAACATGTATGTGTTGATATATGCCAAATCCATTTAGGGTGTATTGGGGATTTGTGTTACTTGTATGATTTATCCAAAGTTGTACATGCATTAAGATACTATACCTAATTTCATGCACCGAAAGAAATAGGAGCATAAATCTTGCCACGGATTTAAAACAATAAGATTCTATTTTGCAAAATGCATGAGAAAGTAAAGGCCAAGCAAGAGAGTTCTAATCCAGATGCAACAAGATTAAGAGACCTCAAAAGTAATCATCTACTACAGCCCTTTACTCTATTTATGTCCATATACTAATTATAATCCCAAAGACAGTATTGATGTTATAAACTAGTTCCCAGTAGTAATATTGCATTGAGATATAAAATGAGCCGACTTCAATAGAAACAAACTGTAGAGAATATAGAATCACTCTATATTCTGGAAATTACTCACACACAGAATGCTCTATATTCAGAAAATAATTAAAATCCCCAAAACAAGGCAGAGCATAAACATGAACAAAGATGGAGATATGCAAGCTTCTCTTGCTTCTATTAATCTGAAAATTAACTTCTACAACTAAAATAAACTTACAGTTGTCTGGGGCTGCATATAAACTTCAACAATGTCTAGAGCAATCACTGCTCAACAAGACAATTACAAAATAATTGATGTTGCAAAAAACAAGTCTCTGATAAAACGGAGCACTTACTAAAACAAACTAATTTGTTGTTGCTGCAAATAAACTACTTCCAAGTATGTTCTTGTTGAAAGAATGAAGACATTCTTTCCTTTATAAAGTAATTGTTGTCCAAATAAGAAATCAGATTTGAACTTATCTTTCAAAGTCCACATAAAATCAGATTTGAAAATATCTTCTCAAAGTCTTCATAAAATCTAATTTACTCTTATCAAAAAAACATGGGAGGATTAAAAGTCAACAAAAGAGGCTCATGCAATCGGATTTAATTCTGAAAAATCCAACACTCCCCTATTATCTTGAGCCGACAAAACATGATCATGCTTGATCCAGGATGACTACGCCCAAATTTCTCCTTAGGCGTTCAAAACTTGCAATGCCAAATGGCTTGGTGAAAATGTCTACTAGTTGTTGCTCCGATCTGCAAAACTCCATTTTTATTTCACCATTCTCAACTAATTCTCTAATAAAATGATACCTGATTTCAATGTGCTTGCTTCTTCCATGAAACACTGGATTTTTTTATAAAGCTATTGAGGAAATATTGTGGTTTCATCCTCTTGTTCTTCCTTCAATTCTGCCAAGATCCTTCTCAGCCAAATAGCTTGACATGCTACTGCATTTGCTGCTATATATTCATCCTCTGTTGTAGATTGAGAAACTATGGGTTGCTTCTTAGAAGCCCATGAGATTACACCTGAACCCATGTGAAAGACATATCCAAAAGTGCTCTTCCGATCATCCAAACTCCCTGCCCAATCACTGTCTGTGTAACCAATCAATCCAGAATCATTTTCTACAGTATACAAAATATCATATCCCTTGGTGCCATTCACATACCTTAGGATTCTCTTTCCCGCTTTCCAATGGGAGTCCTTTGGAGTTTCCATAAATCTGGAAATCAAACTTACTGCATGCATAATGTCTGGTCTAGTTGTTGTCAAATAAATTAAACTTCCAACCAAGATTTTAAACAACGTCAGATTCACATTGTTGCTACAATCATTCTTGCTTAGCTTTAGTCCTATCGTAGTTGGTGTTGGGGCAGCCTTGCTATTCTGCATTTTAAATCTCTCCAAGATTTGATTTGCATATATTTCTTGAGAGACAAAATTCCATCATGCATTTGTTTTACTTCTATGCCTAAAAAATATCTTAAGAGACCTAAGTCTGACATTTCAAACTCTCTTTTCATGGCCTCTTTAAAATCAGCAATGAGGAAATCATTATCCCCAGTAAAGATTAAATCATCAACATACAAGACAATAATTAAAATATTACCATTTGTTGCCTTGATGTAAAGAGTGGGCTCACCATCGCTTTTGCAAAAGCCATTGCTCATAAAATATGAGTCAATTCTGCTATACCATGCCCATGGAGCTTGCTTAAGCCCATAAAGAGCCTTCTTCAGCCTATACATTTTACCTTTGTGACCCAGAACTTCATAACCAGGTGGCTAATCCACATAAACCTCTTCTTTCAATACTCCATTCAAGAAGGCGGATTTCACATCCATTTGATATACCTTCCATTTGTGTTGGGCTGCAATTGCTATGACAGCACGCACAGTTTCCATTCTAGCAACAAGGGCATAGGTTTCATCATAGTCTCTACCAAAATGTTGTTTATACCCCTTGACCACCAATCGAGCCTTATGCCTATCTATTTTTCCTTCAGCATTGCTCTTGGTCTTGTAGACCCATTTAACTCCAATAACTTTCTTGTTAGGAGGTAAATTAGTGAGCTCTCAAGTTTCATTTCTTTGAATTGCATCTATTTCCTCATCCATGGCCTTACACCATTTTTCTTCTTTTTCAGCATCCTCAAAATAAATTGGATCACTATGAGAAAATAATGCAAAATTTATATTTTCATCAAATTCATTTTCATACCTTTCATCTTGGTAAATCTCCCTTAGACTCTTGGTCTTTCGTGGCACTAGGGAGGCAAGAGTGGGATCACAACTCTCTGTATTGTTGTTGCTGGTCTCTGCTAGGCCAATTTTCTGCCTTTTGAAGCCTTCTATATATGTTGTTATATCATCTTGATGTTCATTAACATCATCATCTTCAGCAATAATTGGCACTTTACTTGAAGTGCTTGATGATGTTTCCACCGAGCCATCCCATGACTCATTCTCAATGAACTCCGCATCTCTTGAAATGGTGATCTTTTTGGTGACTAGGTTATACAATATGTATGCCTTTGAATCAAGACTCTATCCTACAAATATACACTTCACACCCTTGTCATCCAAATTTTTCCTTTTCTCCTTTGGCACATGTGCATATGCTACACACCCAAACACTCTCAAGTGTTCAACCGTCCATCTATGCTTTTCCCATGCTTCCACTGGAATCTTGTCACAGACTGCCTTTTTAGGACTTCTATTTATCAAATAAATAGCTGCTGCTATAGCCTCTCCCCAATATTCAATTGGGATTCATTTTGCTTTCATCATACTTCTTTCCATCTCAATGATGGTCCTATTCTTTCTTTCAGCCACTCCATTTTGTTGCAAAGTATAACTGGATGTTAGCTCCTTCTTTATGCCATTCTTCTTGTAAAATTTCACAAAAATATTGGAGGTATATTCCCCCCCTCTATCTGACCTTAGGACTTTCAAATTGTGTCCACTTTCTTTTTCAACCTGGGCTTTAAATTCTAAAAACTTATCAAAATCTTCAGATTTATTTTGCATAAAATAAACCCATATTCTACGGCTGAAATCATCTATGAAGGTCATAAAATAAGTACTCCCCCCAATGGAAGTGATTTTCATAGGGCCAACTAAATTAGTATGCACCAACTCTAATGGTGCTCTTGCCCTTCTAGAGTTTCCAGAATTAAAGGGTAGCCTATGTTGCTTACCCAAAATGCAAGCCTCACACTTGCTACTGAACTCTTTAATACATGGAAAATCATCTACCATTCTTTTCTTGGATAATAAACTTAAACCAGCGTAGCCAAGATGTCCATACCTTAAATTCCATAGCTTGGAGGGGTCTTCAATCATGCTCTTAAAGGTTGATTGTTGTACTATTGTACATGCTTTCTTGGGAGATCCAGCTGCTAAAATTGAAGAGAAACACATTTCTACCTTCAATGGAAACATTTGATTATTTGTCATTTGGACTGCTGCAACAATTTTCTTACTCTCATCATTCTCATAAATGATGCATTGATCATTCTCAATCAGCACTTTATATCCATTTTGAATGAGATGTCCAACACTCATCAAATTATGCTTTATCCCTGGGGCAAAGTAAACATTCTGAATTTCTTGTTTCTCTCCTTGCTTGGTGCGGATCATAATAGATCCTTTGCCCACAATTGGAACAATTCCATTGTTCCCCATTCTAATTTCAGATTTAATAGATTATCAATGAAATAAAAAAGACTTTCATTACCACTCATGTGGTTGATGCAACCGCTGTCCAAATACCAAACTTCGAGGCTGCCTTCTTCACCAATATTGCACATGATGAAGGTTGTGGGATTATTTCCATCACCCACTTTCACATCAGCAACGTTTGCACTTTTCTTTGACTGATCACCTTGCTTTTTCCACCATTCACTTGCATAATGCCCAAATTTATGGCAATAATAGCACTCAACATTGCTCTTGTTCGAGTTACTATTCTTCTTGCCTCCTCTAGAATTATTCTAAGAGCTGCTAGCTCCCTCATTTGTGGTTGCTTGTTCTGAGCTTTCTCCTCCAGCATTTTGTTGTCCAGAGTTTCCACGACCTCTGCCTCTTGAGCCTCTTCCAGAGTTGTTTCTTCCTCTCCCTCTGCCTCTTGCATTGGATTGAGCTCTGATACCATGTAGAGAATATAGAATCACTCTATATTCTAGAAATTACTCACACAGAGAATGCTTTGTATTCAACAAATAATTAAAATCCCCAAAACAAGGCAGAGCATAAACATGAACAAAGATGGAGATATGCAAGCTTCTCTTGCTTCTATTAATCTGAAAATTAACTTCTACAACTAAAATAAACTTACAGCTATCTGGGGATGCATACAAACTTCAACAATGTCTGGAGAAATCACTGCTCAACAAGACAATTACAAAATAATTGATGCTGCAATAAACAAGTCTCTGATAAAATAGAGCACTTACTAAAGACATTATTTCCTTTATAAAGTAATTGTTGTCCAAATAAGATATCAGATTTGAACTTATCTTTCAAAGTCCACATAAAATCAGATTTGAAAATATCTTCTCAAAGTTTTCATAAAATCTGAGTTACTCTTATTAGCAAAACATGGGAGAATTAAAAGTCAACAAAAGAGGCTCAAGCAATTGGGTTTAATTCTGAAAAATCCAAAACAGACAGGGTAGGTCATCCTTCCATTTAAAATTAAAAATATTGAATCACATGTAACCTAATGGCTCATAGATACGCTTAGAAAAAAGAGTAGTTATCAAGCACCAAACACCCTTAAAATTAGCCAAAGAAAATTCTTCTGTTTCCATTTGAGAAAACCATGAATCTTGAGATTTCATAACACAAAAATTGACATAAAGAAGATTTTTTTTCATTTACAAATTTATGAAAAATATGGAGGTCCAATAATTTTATATCCTTATTCTAGCAAATTCATATTTCAATGCCAAAAAGCCACCAAATGAAATAAAATTATCCCACACAGGAAAAATTTCCACTAAAGCTGCAATCAGAAGCGCAATTTACAAATAAGCCCATATTATACACTGGCATTTAATTTCAACACCAACACCAAAGCTCAACCACTATAATATCACGCTTATTTAGATACTATATAGTATATACATCAAATCATTATTTACGTACTTAACGATGAGAGATAAACTTGACATCTGAGACAACAAAAAGAATGATAAATGAGTAAAGTGATACATGGAAATTCATTGGAAAACACCAAGGGCTCTTCATCTCTTTTGTCATCCTTCTCATCATTTTCAAAACTAGTAACTTATTCTAGCACTTACAGAAATAATAATGTTACAAAAAGAAATCCTAGAAAATCATGCAATTTTTATGTTATTTTGAGATCAAAGGTGAACATCATAATCTAACTACAAAAAAGTTATACCAATAGAGGGTACATGGGTAAACTCGAGTTGTCATTCAACAGGTTATATATATGTAAGGTGTTAGCCTTCATGCTTTGGATCACTAATATTTTTCATTGTGATGAAACATAATAGACCTTGTATGCCTTGGAGAACTCACTCTATCCCACAATCATACCTTTCAAACAAGAGAGTTCAAGCTTGACCCCCTTCTCCTGAACATGAATGTAGACAAGACTCTCAAACACTTGAAAATGAGAAACATCACGTTTCTCTATTATGAAAAATCCCTCTAGATTATTATCCTTCAACGCCCTATGAGTGCATCTGTTTAAAATGAAAATAACAAAACTACATGCCTCTACCCAAGGAAACATGGATAAATCTAGTTCGTGAATAATGGATTTTGTTTTCTGATGGAAATGTTCCTCCTCTACAAGCACATTTTGTTATGGGTTGTAAGGAAACCAACTCCCTCTTGATCTTTATATGTCTACAAAAAGCACCAAAGTCCTTGGAGGTACACTTAGTCCATTATCAAACCTCAAAACCTTAATCTTCCTTCCCATCTAATTCTCCATACTAGCTTCGAAGTCTAGGAACTTTCCAAAGGCCTCATATTTGGTTTTAATTAAGTAAATCTATTTTTTTCCTTGATGAGTCATGGTAAATGTTTCTGACCTGTGAAGTTGCTATCATAGGTCTGCACACATCCAAATAAATCAGATTAATGTTAGGAAATCCCTATACCATATCCTTCAAGAGATGTAATCCTCCATAGCATGAGTGACCAAGTCTCTTGTACCAAAATTGGTGAAACATCCACTATCATTTATAAAGGCTCTTCATTTAATCAAATTAACAATCAACTTATATAGGACCTTTGCTCACGTACCTTTGGTCAATACTCAACCAAGATCATGGTTTCAATCTCTAAGAATTACTTGTTGATCATCAAACTTGGCCATATATTTAAGATTTGTCATGGTTGACACTAAAAGTAGGTTTTTGGTTCAGCTGGGAAAATTAAGGACATCATGGAGTTCAAGAACATCACCTTAAGACATGTGGAAGCAAACAAATCATGTCTTTGTAACAAGATATATAGTATCATTAGAGCTCATATACCTACCTTTTTCTCCGGAATTAAGTTGAAAGCCTTCTAATTGATCATATTAGAAATCAATCTATAAATTCCACCCACTCACATACCTCTAGGAAATACTCACCAAGCTCTTCATTGTAATCGTTGATAATGACTTTGATCATCAAATTCAACCACACTTAAGATCTATCATGGCTAACATTACAAGTAGGTTCTTAGTCACCCCAGCAACATATAGGGAATCATAGAGTTCAAGAACATTGCCTAAGGCATGTAAAGGAAAATAAATCATATACCTATAATAAGATATGTAACATCCTCACGAAGCACCACATGTATACTTACCTTCTACTCTCACATCTTATTAAAGCTTCTTATTTGAATCCATGCACTAATCCTCCATTGTATACATACCACCCTACACTAGAAAAGTTGTTAATGGATAGGTATGACACCATGGAGAAAGTTTTATTGATCCTCAATTAAAGCTTATCCACCATTGAAGTTTCTAAACCAAATTTATTCTATTGTTGTTGTTGATTTCCCTTCCCCTTCTTCTTCTTGTGACATGGAGAGCATAGTGAACATTTGTGTGGCACGTGAAGCACTTTATATTGCTCTAGTCTTCCTTCCCATGTTAAGAATAATTTAAGTCCTCCTTTCCTTTATAACCCTTCCCTCTTCATCCTTTATCACCACCTTTATCCATCTTTGTAGTGAGGGAACAATTTCAATTCTCTTCCACTTTGATTGAAATAGCCTCTATTTTGGTCTCCTGGATAAAATCATCGCAAATATTCTTGAAAGTGATCATCATCCTACCAATGTCTATTTACCTCCTTTAAAACACTTTATATGGCTCCACTCTTCCTTCCACATTTTGAGAAGAAGTTGAGTCCACCTTTCCCTTATAAACCATTGTTTGTCCTTTCTTACCACCTTTCTTTGTCTTAGTGGTGAGGTCACAATTTTGATTCTCTTCCAGTTTATCTGAATTAGTCTCCATTATGGTCTCCTCCTGGATAAAATCATCCCAAAACTTCTGATAAGTGATCATCATCCTACCAATGTGTTCCTAGATGAGGATAACCTGTTTAGAACCATAGCCACCGCCTCATCATCATCTGCCTTCACCACATTGTACCAAGTTTATCTCAAAGTTTAGTTATCTTTAAAATATAAGTGTCCACTAAGTTTTATTACTAATGTATGTGGCACAAAGCTTTTAATTTAGTGACTCTTGAGAAAAATGTTCACATGCTCATACAAAGTGATCAAAACATCATAAATCTCTTTTAATGTCTTCCCCTCAAACTATCCTTTGCTAAATCTAGTTTGATTCACATTTTTAATCGATAGCCATGACACCATGGAGAAATTTTTCTTGATCCTCAATGAAAGCTTATCCACCATTGAAGTTTCTAAACTAGATTGCTTCAATTGTTTTTGTTGCTTGCCCTTCCCCTTCTTGTTGTGACATTGAGAAGCATAGTGACCATTTGTGTGGCATATGAAACACTTTATATGGCTATCCTCTTCCTTCCCGTGTTGAGAATAATTTAAGTCCTCCTTTCCCTTCTAACCCTTCCCTCTTCCTCCTTTCTCACCACCTTTATTCATCTTCGTAGTGAGGGAACAATTTCAATTCTCTTCCACTCTGGCTGAAATAGCCTCTAATTTGGTCTCCTAGATAAAATCATCCCAAAACTTCTTAAAAGTGATCATCATCCTACCAATCTCAATTTTACCTCCTCATTTAAAACACTGTATATGGCTCCAGTCTTCCTTCCACATGTTGAGAAGAATTTGAGTCCTCCTTTCCCTTCTAAACCTTCGCTCTTTGTCTTTTCTTACCACCTTTCTTTGTCTTCTTGGTGAGGTCACAATTTTGATTCTCTTCCACTTTATCTATATTAGTCTCCATTGTTGTCTCCTCCTTGATAAAATCATCCCAAAACTTATGAAAAGTGATCATCATCCTACCAATGTGTCCCTAGATGAGGATAACCCATTTAGAACCATAGCCACCACCTCATCATCATCTGCCTTCACCACATTATAGCAAGTTGATCTCAAAGTTCAATTATCTTCAAAATATAAGTGGCAACTATGTTTGTATCACTTATGTATGTGGCACAAAGCTTTTTCTTTAGTGACTATTGAGAAAAATGTTCACATGCTAATAATAAGTGATCAGAACATCATTAATCTCTTTTAATGCCTTCCCCTCAAACTATCCTTCGTTGAATCTAGGTTGTTTCACCTTTTCTTGGCTAGCTTTTTCTTATGTTTGTGCCAACTAAACATAATTGGTAGGAGGTGCAACCTTAGTTTCTACAAAAATCCAATGTTTGAATTCCTTGACTAACATTTGCAATATGTGCTTCTAGGATGTAAAGCTGGAAGTGCCATTTAGGTATACGCACTCATTAAGATCAAGACTAGTCATGAAAAAATATTCTGAAACATGTTGGCATCAGCTAGATCACTATCCTATGACAAGTGATTATCAACACTCCAATCATTGGAGCACTTAGAGAATCGACCCCTACAACCTCTCATAAGTCTAAACTTCAATAAATACATAAAGGGCACTAAAGTTCTATGATTGCTAGATACAAAGATAGGTAAACAGATAGAGAGGAACTCATTTGTTTTACAAATTTAGCTATAAATGACATCAAATTTTGGATATTCATACAATGCATAGTTCAAAAAATCAGACTTGGCCAAAATTTGGCATACTCAAATTTGACTTAGCAAAAACTTGGCAAAATTTTCCAAAAATTATAATTTGAGTTGCCAGTTTACTACAAATAGCTACTAGGTCTAGGTCCAATCCTGGTTTAACAAGGGAAGGGATGTGTCTAGAGGGTGCTTTATGGACTCTAGATTCATCTCAAGCAAACCCAAAAGGACCTTCACATACCTAGAGAAAATTTAGGTCACTTTATTGTACTTAAAGTATTGGACCTAGACCTAGTAGCTATTTGTAGTGAACTGGCAACTAGACCTAGTAGCTATTTTTTCTTAAGTTTTGAATTATACAAATTATTATTAATTTTATAAATACAAATTTTAAAATGCCTTAGAGAGGTCACCGGTTTAATGAAAATTTTCTAAAAATGTCGAGGCTGCTACCCTAACCCTATCTCATTTTCACTGGCTCAAATATGCAAGTCTAAAAAATAAAAGCTCTTATTTTTTAATAAAAAAAATCCTCTCATTTTCACTGGTTCAAATATGCAAGTCTGAAAAACAAAAGCTCTTATTTTTTAATTAAAAATTTTAAATAACATTTTTTTTCCTCATACCTCGGCTTCTGAAAAATATAAAGTTAAGTCCAATAGAACCTCATCAAACTACCAAAAAAATAATCTAATAAAAACATTAGCAATTAAATAAATAGAATAAAGTTGGTTAGCTATAAGTGCAAAAAATATGGTTGAATATGATACATCAATATGTGAAAAAAATACCAAATGAATTCTTTTGAATTATAAATAATTCTTATTTTTCGAATCAAAAACAAATGTGTGTAGCCGATTTACAGAAGCGTCGATTTAATATATATATGCAAATATTTGATCTTTGCTAGCATTTCAATGTTTTGCTTCAACTCAAATTGAATGATATATTCTATTTTTACATTATAAAAAATAGAGAAATGGATATGTTGCAGCAGCGTTGGAACAAGAGAAGAAGACGAGAAGAATTTACTAGTAAAACAAATAAAAGCAAAAATATTAAGAAGAGGAGATGTTACGCACTAGTGAAGAAAAACTCACACAAATGTTAACTTCGATTTAAAAGCTAAAAGCTCAAGGTATTTTTTGGGATTTTTAAATCATGCAACTATTTGAAATCACTTGTACAAGTATTATTTTAGTCTTAAATAAAAATATATAAATAAAAATATATAAGGTTGAGAATTAAATTAATTTTTTAAATAAATGAAATTAATCATTACTTTCTAAAAATAAATAAAAACCATCTTCACCATAACAATTAGTTCTCAATACATGCGAAAAAAATGTGGGTTTCAAGTGTGTGTTCGCATTCCTAACATTCAAACTAATACTGGTTGTATTAGTTTTTTATATTTCTTATACAAATTCAAAGGAATTGAATACATTTATAACCTTTTTTCTTCTTTTTTATCTTGGTAAAACTATAAAGGCCTTTTATCTTAAAACAGTTGAATAAAATCAACTCTGCTGAATGAATAAATTCCTTTAGAATTCAAGCTACCTGTAACTCTAAATTGTTATGATTTGAAAAAACAAAAACAAAAAAATATCAGCATCCATTGAAATAAAAGGGCTGCTAGAGGACCCCTTATCTGGGTTTTCTTCCTTATCAATCTTCATCCTCTTATATCAATGATGATATCATCTTCTATTCCAGCCTCCACATTCCTTCTGCACAACGGGCAAGTATATTGAAAATCAAACCACATGTCTATGCAGTTTACATGAATCCTGTGATTGCATTTTGGCAATCTTCTTCCTTCCTCATTCTGGTTAACTTTAGAGCAGAAAATCACACAGATAGGTTGTTCCTTATCTGGTGCAGGGCACCAAGGACACATCAAAACACCTAGGTCATTCAAAGAAGAAAAAACATGCATGAAGACACTAGTGGCTAAGAGAGAGGTCCTAACATCATAGAAGATCAATTATCAAGTCTTAAGGCCTATAATGGCTTTCAAATAACATATGATTGTAATAGTCCTAAAGGACTAATATGCATTGTAAGTGGACCAATAGTGTACAAGGGTTTCAAAGGGGTTACTTAGGGGTTAGAAGTTTTAGAATAAGTCTCCAAGGTGTTGGAAGACATTAGGAGTTCATAGTTTATAAGTTTTAATTAGTTTTAAGTTGGTTTTAAAGTTTAAAGATTCATATTTTCAAATGTAATGGTCACTTTGGCTTTTAGTGGGAAATCACATGAAAGAAGTCTTTTGGTATTCTCAATCGATGTAACTTCCAAAAGATGGTTGAAATGGTTGGTAAAACAAGTTATAAACCATTGGAAGAGTCTATTGTAGGGAGAGGATGCTAGAATATACGGACTTTTCACAGAGATTCAATAAAAGTTCACATTTTTTGCATAATTGGTATTAATCTTTGGCATTCTTGAATTCTTTAGTAATTTGAAGAGTTGTAGGAATGTATTTAATGTTATTCTTATCTATTTCTATCATTTTATGATGATTTGCATGCTGGATTGAGGGTCTGTACACCTGGTGTTGTTGAATCTTCACTATTTTGGAGTCTTTTTAGTGACAGTCTTGAATCTCTTTTAAAGCATGACCATCCCATGAACTCTTAGGGACCATAATTCATGGGATGTAACTAATGTAACATGTACAATATATATTTAACCCTGACAGTGCAGGATCAGAGCAAAGTGTAGGTGATCACCATGAGAAACTCAATGAAAATGGAGGCTAATGCATTGCAGTAGCATATTTGTGTGTGAAAGGGGTATATCTGAGGATATGGGTTGTCTTATGATGGTTTTTAATTGATGAATCAAGTGTTGGTTAAGCCTAGGGGTGTTAGGAGATAAGACATTGAGAAAGCCCTAGTATAGGGGGCTTCAAGGAGTGAATTTGGGGCTTTCATTGTTCTAAGAAGTATGAGTCTAATTCCTTTGGGATTTGGGGTATTTGAGGAATAATAAAGTACTTTCCAAGAGTTGGGATCTTGGGGAAGCATACATCTAATAGTTTCTTTGTTAAATGATCACTTTTCATGCATTTGTGCAGGAGTGCAGTCACAAATCTATGTCTTGGTCCAAAACACTAGTAACCAATCCTCTGGTATGTTGAAGTAATTGATAATGGGTATCTGAAATGGTAATTTTCTCCTTTTATGATTTGGAGAATTTTTGAGTTATGAAGTGTATTCAGTTGTTGTAGGGCTACTAGACTGGACAATTAGGTCTCTAGGCAGTTTGGAGAAGATTGTGGAGTTGGGCACTTTTGGTGTTCCAAATAACCTTGAAACCTTTCAAATTCATTTAAATACAATCTATAGGCTTCATCATGTTCACCTTGAGTCATTAGGAGGAGCATAGGTACATTTGAGCTCATTGAAGCATTCAAGGGTTTGGGAAACAATAGTAACCTTTCCAAGTTTATAACTATCCAATTGTTTTTTACTAGTCCACCACCCTTACCTATGCACCAAGTGGTATCAGAGTTTAGGAAGGGTCTTGTGGAAATTTTGTAAGTGTGATCTTGAGAACCTTGTTGATTTGGATTCTT
The DNA here is from genome assembly GCA_018584345.1 of Thuja plicata. NCBI lineage: Eukaryota > Viridiplantae > Streptophyta > Pinopsida > Cupressales > Cupressaceae > Thuja > Thuja plicata. Next base: position 384,972 of record MU228439.1, read on the forward strand.
AGTTATCCCTTAGAGTTGAAGTATCCTTTGAGGAGAAGCACTTGAGTTTATCCAACTTATCAAGGAGATCAAGAACCATGTCTGAAGGAGAAGAAGAGTTGACCACAAGGATGAAAAACATGGAGTTGGAAAGGATAGTAAAAGATCAATTGGAAGATAACAAGAAGCTGAAAGCAACATTGGAACAAAAGGAGAAGGAGAACAATGAGAAGGATAAGATGATCGAAACCATAATGGAGAGAATCATGGCATTAGAGAAAAGGGATAGAAGCAGAAGAAAGGATGAGGAAGTAGAATTTGAAGAAGTAGCAGAAGAAGTACCCCAAAAAGAAGAGCAATTAGATCCTGAAGATCTAAGGATGGATAGGTTTGCAAAAGCCATAAAGAATGGAGATATAAGGGCAAGAGAAGATTTGCCTACGTATGGAGGGAAGATGGATGATGAGGAGTTAATAGATTGGTTTAGTGCCATTGAGAATTTTTTTGAATGTGAAGATGTTGAGGAAGGACAAAAGTTGAAGGTTGCAAAGTCAAAGTTGAAGGGACACGCACTACTATGGTGGGATTGTGTTCAAGAAGAGAGATGGAAGAATGGGAGGCCCAAGACTACATCTTGGTAGATATGATGGATAAGTTTTGCCAAATGATTATAGGGTGAAGCTATACAAGAAGTTTCAAGGTCTTAAGCAAAAAGATATGGATGTACAAAAGTACACTGAAGAGTTTCATAAGTTGGACATAAGGGTTAGTCATGAGGAAGATGTGGAAGAAAAGATAGCAAGGTACATGGGGGACTTAGGTTCAATATCCAAGATGAACTTGGTATTTCTACCCCTAGATCAGTTGAGGAGTGTTATAAATTGGCCATAAATGTTGAGGAGAAGATAAAGAGAAAGAAAGAAAGACAAAGTAGTGCAAGAGGAGGATCATCTATGAGAGGAAGAGGTGGTAGAGGTGCTACTGATTTTAAGAATAATAGCGATAAAGACAAAGACAAGCCATACACATCAGAGACAAGAGGAGGATATAGAGGAGGAAGAAGTTGAGGAAGAAACAATGGAGTGTTCACAGGGAGATGTTTTACTTGCATTGAAATAGAGCATCAATATTTTAGATGTCCTAAATGGACTGAGGATAAAGCAGGGAAAGGAGAGTCAATTTCACCCTAGAAGAACAACTTGAGAGAAGAGGAGGAATCCAAACCAATCTTGGCTTTACCTGAAGAGGGAGAATGTTTGTTGATGGGAAGAGGACAACCACTGCAAGAGACAAGCATATTCAAAACCAAGTTTTTGATTCATGGTAAGATCTGCAATTTACTCATTGATTCAGGTGCTTCACATAATTTGGTTTCACAAGAAGTTTTCAATATGTTGCAATTACAAACTTTTCCACATCCAAATCCAGACTATGCTACTTGGGTGAGTAAAGATAATAACATACTTGTGAAGGATCAGTTTGTTCTAAATTTTTCAATTGGTCCATATTCTGATAGTATTCTATGTGATGTCTTGGATATGAGTTGTGGGCATGTCATCTTGGGTAGACCTTGGCAATATGCTAGGAGGTTTGTGCATGATGGTTTCACAAATACATATCTAGTGCATAATGGAAGGATGACGTAGAAACTTAAACCATTTCTCAAGGATGCAATGAAGCATGTTGTAATGTGTTTTGGCAATGAAATTCTAGTGCATGGGCAGGGTAGTTCACTTTGTGATACTGGTTCGGTTGGAGAAGAGAAAGTGTAGATTGAAGAAGGGTAGGATAGTCCTAAGAATGGGGGATTGTTGGATCATAAATTTATCATGATTGGGACAATGAAGTGTCCTCTTGGAAGGCAGACAAATGGAGAAGCAAATGGGAAAATGTAGAGGTAGACTGATCCACACATAGGCTCTACAATGGAGTCATTCAAACAGTATTGTCATGAAGGAAGACAGACAAATGCACATGAGTTTTTATCTAATCTTTTTGTGTATGAATGCAGGGTGTTTGATACAAAGGTAGGTCACTCTAGGGGAGTATATCATCCCTAAGTATCAGACCTTTACAAAGAAACACAAGGGGCACAAGAAGGACAACTCTTGGGACAAGAGTTCTTTTAGTGGAGGGGAGTATGGTGAAGGGTACCAAAGACATTCCATCAAAACACCTAGTTCATTCAAAGAATAAAAAACATGCATGAAGACACCAGTGGCTAAGAGAGAGGTCCTAACATCATAGAAGATCAATTATCAAGTATTAAGGCCTATAATGGCTTTCAAATAAAATGATTATAATAGTCCTAAAGGACTAATATGCATTGTAAGTGGACCAATAGTGTCCAAGGGTGTCAAGGGGGTTACTTAGGGGTTATAAGTTTTATAATAAGTCTCCACGGTGTTGGAAGACATTAGGAGTTCATAGTTTATAAGTTTTAATTAGTTTTAAGTTGATTTTAAAGTTTAAAGATTCATATTTTCAAATGTAACCGTCACTTTGGCTTTTAGTGGGAAATCACATGCAAGAAGTCTTTTGGTATTCCCAATAGATGTAACTTCCAAAAGATGGTTGGAATGATTGGTAAAACATGTTATAAACTATTGGAAGAGTCTATTGTAGGGAGAGGATGCTGGAATGTACGGACTGTTCACAAAGATTCAATAAAAGTTCACATTTTCTGCATAATTGGTATTGATATTTGGAATTCTTGAAGTCTTTATTCATTTGAAGGGTTGTAGGAATATATTGAATGTGATTCCTATCTGTTTCTATCATTTGATGATGATTTGCATGCTAGACTAAGGGTCTGTACAAATGGTGTTGTTGAATCTTCATTATTTTGGAGTCTTTTTAGTGACAATCTTGAATTTATTTTAAAGCATGACCATCCCATGAACTCTTAGGGCCTAAAATTCATGGGATGTAACTAATGTAACATTTACAATATTTATTTAACCTTGACAATGCAGGATTGGAGCAAAGTGGAGGTGATCACCATGAGAAACTCAATGAAAATGGAGGCTAATGTATTGCAGTAGCATATTGGCGTGTGCAAGGGGTATATCTGAGGATATGGATTGTCTTAGGATGGTTTTTTATTGATGAATAAAGTGTTGGTTAAGCCTAGGGGTGTTGGGAGACAAGACATTGAGAAAGCCCTAGAATTGGGGGCTTGAAGGAGTAAATTTGGGGCTTTGGGGTTCTAGGAAGTCTGAGTCTAATTCCTTTAGGATTTGGGGTATTTGAGGCATAATAAAATACTTTCCAAGGGTTGGGGTCTTTGGTAAGCATACATCTAATAGTTTCTATGTTAAATCATCACTTTTCATGCATTTGTGCAGGAGTGCAGTCAGAAATCTATGTGTTGGTCCAAAACACCAATAACCAATCCTCTGGTATGTTGAATTAATGGATAATGGTTATCTGAAACAATGATTTTTTCCTTTTATTCTTTGGAGAAGTTTTGAGTTATGAAGTGTATGCAGTCGATGCAGGGCTACTAGTGACGCAAGGAGGGATAGCAGGAGGGGTCGGAGGCTCACCCAACTACCAAACCAGCTTGCAGAACCAATGCGGAAGCCAAACAACATAGTGAGAGAATACAACACAGAGATCCTTTATATTAACTTGATCAAAATCATTACATGCCGAGCTGTAAGGCCTTCCCGGTTTCGGCCATATATTCAATGAATTACAATAAGATCTTCATACAACAGAGATTACAGATCTTTGATCTCAATATCGAAACATTTGCTTTCTTGCTCTAAGATTGATACCTAAACTAAGAACATACAACCAAATATATACAAGAGTCCACCACAAGAGGTCGGTGCTTAAATCCATAAGAGAGACCCAGATTTAGGTCCACACAGATCCCAATGAGAAATCCCAAATAAATTCACCAACAGAAATTAGATGAAGAAGTAGGCCAAAGATCCAACTCCCAAAATAAGCATCTCGGGCAGATGAACACCGAAAATCAGAAACCATCGGTAAGGCATAGCCGAGCATCAGAAAACCCATCGGTAAGGACATCACCAAAAACCGTCGATAAAGCATGACCGAGTGACAGATACAAGCATGTCCGAGCAGCAAAACCCAGGCGACAGAGAACAAACTAAAGAAATAAAGAAAACATCTTTTTTTTGGTTGTGCGGGATTGCCAATGACCCAAGATGCTCATGCATCAACTAGACTAGATAATTAGGTCTCTAGGCAGTTTGGAGAAGATTGGGGAGTTGGGCGCTTTGGGTGTTCCAAATAACCTTGAAACCTTTCAAATTCATTTAAATTCAATCTATAGGCTTCATCTTGTTCACCTTGAGTCATTGGGAGGAGCATAGGTACATTTGAGTTCATTGAAGCATTCAAAGGTTTGGGAAACAATAGTAACCTTTCCAAGTTTATAACTATTCAATTGTTGTTTACCAGTCCACCACCCTTACCTTTGCACCATTATCATCCTTGAATTTTTCTTCTTTAGACACACACAGAGGTAAAGTGCCTATGAGTTTTTTTCCAAGTCATTGTCTTTAGGAGGAATAAATAGTTGCACTTTAGGTAAGCATCCTACTACCAGTTCTATGATTAGTTTAAAATGATTTTAAAGTAATATGAATACTATTGTTTTCTAAATATAGGACTTGCAGTGGCTAAATTTATAAAATAAAAAATCTTAAGTAATATTTTGATTAAAATTACTTATATTTGAAATTTGAACTTATAGTTAAAAATAAAATTATTATTAAAGTAATAAGGTATTGATTAATAAAGAATCCATTTTTAAAGACTTTTTTTCCTCATGACAAAATTTTAGAAGAAAAAAATCTTAAATTATAAATATAAAAATATTATAAGTAGTTGCTTTGTCTAATAATGTTAAACAATTTAGATATTCTTGTAAACGAATTCATAAAATATTATATTATATCTTGAACATAATTTAGTTGAACTTTTCTAAGTTTCAAATTTGAAATTACAATTAAAAAATAAACTCATTAAAAATTTACTAATTACTAACTACATATAAGAATATTATTGCTTAAAGTGAATTTATTGGAATAAATTTAAATTTTATTAAAATTAATAGCTATTAATTTTTTTATTAAAAATATTGTATAAAATTATATATGTTTAAAATTTAATTACATGATTGTATAGTTTTAAAAGAAAAATAATAATTTTAAATTAAAAACTTTTTAAAACTATATCCATGCATAAATAACAAATCTTTTTAGTAAGAAAGGCTATAAATTGAATTTGAAAAACATACTTGCATTCTACAATCATTTCTTTAAATACTTATGAGTAGTTCGTACTTTAAGACATTTTCTAATATAAAATTTTAAAAGTAAATTTATTTTTATATATTTAAATTATATAATGATATTAATTTTTTATTAAAAATATTCTATAAATTTATATATTTTAAAATAATATATGTCTATCATTATTTTTTAAATTAGATAATCAATAATATTTTTATTTTTGAAAGTTTATGAAATTGTATAAATGAGAAATCTTTTCATAAATAAAGTTTACAAATTATAAAAGAAAAATATATATCTTGTCATTTTTAACGATTACATTGTGTAATCTTGGATTGATGCTTTTACTATATGTTTTTATTTATTTTTTTTAAGTATTTTCTATTTTTCATATAAATTAATTTAAAATTATTTTATTATTTTAAAATATCTTATTAGTGTACCCAAAACATCTTAATTATAATAACTAATGAACTATAGGATTATACACCGAGTACCACCAAAATAAACACTTTATATAAATAGAAAGATTAGGCTTTAAAAAATATATCACAATTAACTTTTATTTAATAAAAGAAAATAATACAATAGAATTAGGTTTTGCTTTAAAGAAGATTACAAAATCAAATTGAATTGGAATACATAGTACATTGCCAGCGGCCTTGTCAATACATATATTTATTTAATTTGATGGACTACTCTTCTTTTGTTGTTGTCTCCTAAAAAGAAAACCTTCAAACCAGCAACATGAAAAACAGCAAATATGATATGTCTCCAACATTTGCAAAACTATTGCTCTCTTATAGACTCCTAAAATCAATCATAACATCATCTCCAACTATTGAAAAATTATCTTCATCTTCTAATCTTTCATGCATGGCACCTCCACATTGATTCTACATAGTGGGCAAGTAGAATGCCACTCAAACCACATGTCAATGCAATTCACATGAAAACTGTGATTGCACTTGGGCAACTCTCTTCCTTCCTCATTTTTCTCAAATTCAGAGAAGCAAATTACACATCTGAGGGGCTCCTCATCATCCTTCAACTTTTCTTCTTTATACACAAACACAGGCAGAGCGTCTATGACTTGTTTGTTCAAGCCAGTGTCTGTTTGGTATTGGTATTCCTCATCTGATTGGTATTGGTATTGGTATTCGTATTCTTCATCTGATTGGTATTGGTATTCGTATTCGTATTCTTCATCTGATTGGTATTGGTATTCCTCATCTGATTGGTATTCTTCATCTGATTGATATTGGTATTCCTCATCTGATTGGTATTGGTATTGGTACTCCTCATCTGTTTCAAATGCAACTGGAATTGTAGCAATCCATGATGAACTTCTCATCTGTCTATGTATAAGTCTCCAGTAGGCAATAAAGAGGTAGGCTTTTGCCAAAGTGAAGATGATGACTATTACAAACAATACAAAGAACAATAAGCGCAATACAAAGAACAATAAGTGCTCACATTTTTGCTTCATGTTTTCATGTGAAATAGTGTCCGTGTATGAAGACCTCCGTGGTGCCATTGTTATGGCTTCTTTTCCTTCAATATAACTCGGTGAAATTCCAATCCACTGTAATTGCTAAAAGAATAATTAGTTGCACTATATATAAGCCATTTTATCTAAATTGTATGGGAGTTAAATTTGATTTTTATTTTATGAAGTAGTATGTTAAAGAAAGAGTTAAATTTGATTTTCTAAAATAGATACATTTTTGTTATATAAAATATAATGTTGAAGTGGGAGTTCATTCGATTTTACTTGTTTCTCATGCAAAATCATCTTTTAAACAGTAGGAAAGTCAAGAATAGCCCAAGTTAAAGAAGGTTCAACCGATATGTTAACGGGAAGAAAGATGGTTTAAAAATAGAGCAAAAAATAGTCAACTACAATTGGACTATGTTAAAGTGAAGACTGCATTAAATTTAATTTTTATTTTATAACATTATGTTAAGAGTGGAAGTCAAATTTGATTTCTAAAAATAGACACGTTTTTATTAAATGAAATATTATGTTAGACTAAGAGTTACTATTGGTTTTACTTGTATGCCATGCATCTTTGTTGTTTAAATAATAAGATATAATTTAGTTTATTAATAATTTATATAAAATATTTTTTCTAGTTATATTTAATTTTAAAGAATATTATTATAATATAAATAAAATGTTGAAGTATAGTGTTTTAATTATTAAAATTAGATTATAAAATTGTCTAAATTTAAAGAACATTAAATTATTTATATTAGAATAACTGTCTTCTATTTTAAATATGAATAAACCAGATTTAAAATCATTTTAAAAAAAAAAGAATATTAATTATTAGACACTCTTCTTTAAATATTATTTTTACGCTTTAAGTTCGAGTCTCACTTGGCTAAAAGAATTTGGAGGAATATTATTATAATGGAATTTTAAATTAAAATTCAAAGTCAATATATGCAAACACTACGTCAACGATCAGTTTGTCCAAGCTTTAAAAACTCTCGCTGGATGTTAAAAAGACCACAAAGCTCACAGCAAACTCACATGAAGATGAAACGTCTGGAAAGGCAGGAGCAGGGGAAATCTTTTCTGGCAGATCTGGATGAGACATCCTAGTCATTTCCGGAGACGGAGAATAGGGTAACCCTTCTGGAGAGAGATGTGAAGATTTAGGTGATGAAACTATGCCACTTGAAGTAGGTGGAACACTTTTAGGAGCAGGATAGTATGGTAAATGAGATTGAGTAGGGGAACCTGAAGCAAAAGAGTGACCACCCAGGTGCCAAGGTTGAGGAGAAGGACCATCCTGTGGAGGAACAGAAGTTATAACATGGGGTGCAGATGCTACTGTTTGATGATGGTGGTGCCCAAAAGGTTTAGCCATGCCAGGTGAGGGGGAAGGTGCTTCTCCATTCAACCAAGAGACTAGAGCATGCCCTGTATGCCTACATTTAACAGGGTTTGAAGCATGGTGTAGGTTACAATGAACATGGGATGATAAGAAGAGGATGCAACTACATGGTGACAATATGGAATTGAACCATGGCGGTAGCAGGGAGATCTAGATTTTGAACAACTTGAGCAATTGTGCCGTGTAATGTAAAATCAAGGAGCATTGGGTTTTGTTGGAAAGGAAAAACTTTCTGTTTAGGCACAACTGTAATTCCTCCAGGAAATTTCAGCAGTTGAAAAAAAATAAGCATCCCTGTTAAAATAATGTTTATTTTCAGCTACTAGGTGAACATTTAATACACATTCCAGAATCCTCTTGAAGCAACGTTATTGTAAAAGATTCCAGCTTTTTTTCTTTGCCCTCATACTCCTGCTTTGCTCTGTTTTCTCTGTGCATATAATACATTTAATATATTTCTTTTACTCTGTTTCTGCTCTGTTTTTACGATGTACTCTGCTTTTTTACTGTCATTTTTAGATTGTTCAATAATCCCCAAAAGCTTCTGAATTCAAAGAAAGATTATAACTCCCTGATAACAGAGTTATGAATGTTTCTCTTAGATAAAAAAGGCCATATGATGAAATATTTGTGTGCTCTGGATCTGGAAGAATGTCAAATATAACTTCAGTCGAGTTTGTCGCATTTAATGGCTCTATTGATGTCACTGCAACCTACATATTCAGAAAACTTTAAATCTAAGTGACTTGAAAGGAGTTTGATCAAATGAATCTGGTACATTGAAAGTAAATGGGTTAATCATACCTTTGCAGATGGAACACCTACTTCCTCCCATATAGCACCTTCCAACTTTAGAATATTAGCATTGACAGCAGAAAATGATTTCTGTAGCCTAAAGCTTGCTTGTATTTGAGCTATAGGAAAAACAATAGACAAACACTAATTGAGTTTATATATAAAATAATTGCATAGTGAATGGAAATAACTGAACGAAAAAAAGAGCCAAGTTGGATTGTTTTTCCGCCTTGCCCAAATCCACATATCTGATATGGACCTGGATAAGGTGAGAACCAGATACACCAAGCACACATATCCCATTACAAATCCATATCAGACTGTATCTGATACATCTGGATAGAGTGCTAGGCCCTTGGGAGCCATGTTCAGTTGAGTATAAAATTGCAAAAACATGAAACAATAAAAAGAGGATCTAAGCATTATGATATACACACTTTGAAATATAACGTGTATGTGTTGATATATGCCAAATGCATGGTGTATTGGGGATTTGTGTTACTTGTATGATTGTATCCAAAGCTGTACATGTATTAAGATACTATACCTGATTTCATGCACCGAAAGCAATAGGAGCATAAATCTTGCCACGGACTTAAAACAATAAGATTCTATCTTGCCAAATGCATGAGAAAGTAAAGGCCAAGCAAGAGAGTTCTAATCCAGATGCAACAAGATTAAGAGACCTCGAAATTAATCATCTACTACAGCCCTTGACTGTATTTATGTCCATATACTAATCATAATCTCAAGGACAGTATTGATGTTACAAACTAGTTCCCAGTAGTGATATTGCATTGAGATATAAAATGAGCCGACTGCAATAGACACAAGCAGGGTAGGGATGTCCTGAATCACAAGTTCATGAGAGATACAGGACTAAGAATTGTTTTCCTAGTGTAGGTCATCCTTCCATTTAAAATTAAAAATATTGAAAAACAACAATTACAACTGATAAACAAGAATTATGATATGTCTCCAACATTTGCAAAATTATTGCTCTCTTATAAATCCTAACATCATCTCCAACTATTGCAAATTTATCTTCCTCTTCTATTCTTCATGCATGGCAGCTCCACATTGATTCTACATAATGGGCAAGTAGGATGCAACTCAAACCACATGTCAATGCAATTCACATGAAAACTATGATTGCACTTGGGCAACTCTCTACCTTCCTCATTTTGCTCAAATTTAGAGCAGCAAATTACACATGTGAGGGGCTCCTCATCATCCTTAAACTTTTCTTCTTTATACACAAACACAGGCACAGCGTCTATGACTTGTTTGTTCAAGCTTTGGTATTGGTATTCCTCATCTGATTGGTATTGGTATTGGTACTCCTCATCTGTTTCAAATGCAACTGGAATTGCAGCAATCCATGATGAACTTCTCATCCGTCTATGTATAAGTCTAGAAAAGCCAATAAAGATGCAGACTTTTGCCAAAGTGAAGATGATGACTATTACAAACAATACAAAGTACAATAAGTGCAATACAAAAAACAATAAGTGCTCACATTTCTGCTTCAGGTTTTCATGTGAAAGAATGTTCGTGTATGAAGGTCTCCGTGGTGCCATTGTTATGGCTTCTTTTCCTTCAATATAACTTGGTGAAATTCCAAACCACTGTAATTGCTTAAAGAATAATCAGCTGCACTATACATAAGACATTTTATCTAAATAGTATGGGAGTTAAATTTAATTTTTATTTTATAAAATAGTATGTTAGAGTGAGTTAAATTTGATTTTCTAAAATAGATACATTTTTGTTATATAAAATATTATGTTGAAGTAGGGGAGTTGATTCGATTTTACTTGTTTCTCATGCAAAATCATCTTTTAAACAGTAGGAAAGTCGAGAATATTGACAAATGCTGCACCAAGCCCAAGTTAAAGAAGGTTCAACCGATATGTTAACTGTTGTTGAAGGAAGAACAGACCGTTAAAAAAAAGAGCAAATAATAGTCAACTACAATTGGACTATACATTACACGTTGAATCATTGTTAAAAGTAAAGCAAGAAACTGCAGTTAAATTTAATTTTTATTTTATAACATTATGTTAAGAGTGGAAGTCAAATTTGATTTCTAAAAATAGATACATTTTTATTAAATGAAATATTATGTTAGACTAGGAGTTACTATTGGTTTTACTTGTATGCCATGCAGAATTGTTGTTTAAATAATAAGGTATAATTTAGTTTATTAATAATTTATATAAAATATTTTCTCTAGTAATATTTAATTTTGAAAAAAATTATTATAATATAAATAAAATGTTGAAGTATAGTGTTCTAATCATTTAAAATTAGATTATAAAGTTGTAAAAATTTAAAGAACATTAAATTATTTATATTAGAATAACTATTTTCTATTTTAAATATGAATAAACCAGATTTAAAATCATTTTTTTTACAAAAATATTAATTATTAGAAACTCTTCTTTAAATATTATTTTTACGCTTTACGTCCTAGTCTCACTTGGCTAAAAGAATTTGGAGGAATAATATTATAATGGAATTTAAAATTAAATTCAAGTCAATGAATCGAATTAGGTCGGTATATCCAAACAGTACGTCAACGATTGGTAAAGCTCTCGCTGGATGTTAAAAAGAACACAAAGCATGGGCATTTGGAAGGTTCTGTACCAAAATATAAGATAATTCCTATAATATATGGAATGTTATCGGTACTCTAAAATTTTATAATTGATGTATACGGTACTCTAATAATCTAATTTTATAATTGGCCATAGTCATGCATGCAACAGCACAAAACACATTTGAAGATCAATGCCAAAAGATAGAGACCGATCTAATTGTAAAAAAGAATTTGAAAGTCCCGGAGACCGAAAAGAGATTACAGCTATTGCTTTTGTCATATCCTCTCATCATGTCTGTCTGCAACTACCATTATACCTTTGAAAATTTGCTAAGAGCAGTCAAATGCCCCAAATCCAACCAGGCTGGAAACCCCAACAAACAAAGGTTTGGCCAGATCACACTGAATTGATAAATTGAATAACATATATCAACTTTCCCCATTTTACTCTTTACCTCGTTATGAATTTGTAAATTATCATCTCAACATCTTGAAACTGTTTCAAGGGTTATTTCTATCTATGGTGTGAATACTTCTTGAAATGTGTAATAGCACTGGGATCTGTTACAACAATTACAGCAATTAGACAACCATACGCAGAGCCCACCAAGGTTATAGGCTAGAAGGGAGTTTTTTATTTTGAAATAGAACAATTGCCCTATTGGAAATCAATAACATTTAATCACATATATTCTGCAAAAACACAGGGTCTAGGAACAAAATGATGAATTCTGACCATTTGAAAAAGACAGTTGAGCAGCATATAAATCATAACCAAGAGAGAACGCTTCGTGTTTTAACAAAATGTAAAAATGTCTATGCTTTACTTCCAAGCAAGAGAATCTTTCATGAAACCAAACCCTGCAAGGATTTTTCATAGTTCAACATAAAACATATTATTTGAAATACATATGATGAGAGGCCTGCCACCTTTGCAGCTTTGACCAGAAAATACACGTGCTTACATATTTTATGTAAACAAGCGGCACTTTATATACAGATAGATATGCTCTTACAGAACAAATCACATAGCATATCCCACTTGATTTTAAACCTTTTTGCCTTCAATCAAAGCTTGATTTGCTAGTCTAGAGCTTTGATTTATAGTACTGGATTTTCCGTAGTTCAGAGTTTTGTCCTCAGAATTCACAGGACGAGAAACTCAAAACTGTCCTAACAAACATTACTGTTACAACATAGCAGGTTGGATAGCATCCTTCGAGCTGGAAGCCTGCTAGAAACATTATTTCTGCTGACATTAAAGGAGAACTAAAGAAGAGAATATCACTTGATGTCAAATAATATAACTAAGCTGCATCATCAAATTAAGGTTCCACTGTCTTCCTTCAAGCCAATACAGATAAAACAGTTCCCACCAAAATCAGTGATCTGATAATCAACTTAGTAGAATCTAGACAATAGGCTGCAAAAGAGTGGGCCAAAAACTTCAGAGCTTGCAAAAGCAACCATAGTCAATGCAATTAAACAATCAACAACTTAACATCCTAAATTACCGTCTTTCAAGAAAACACAGTTAACAGTATCTGAATCACCAGGTCACAGCAAACTCACATGAAGATGAAACATCTGGAAAGGCAGGAGCAGGGGAAATCTTTTCTGGCAAATCTGGGTGAGACATCGTAGTCGGTTCCGGAGACGGAGAATAGGTTAACCCTTCTGGAGAGAGATGTGAAGATTTAGGAGATGAAACTATGCCACTTGAAGTAGGTGGAGCACTTTTAGGAGCAGGATAGTATGGTAAATGAGATGGAGCAGGTGAACCTGAAGCAAAAGAGTGACCACCCAGGTGCCAAGGTTGAGGAGAAGGACCATCCTGTGGAGAGAAGGCAGGAGGAACAGAAGTTATAACATGGGGTGCAGAAGCTACTGTTTGATGATGGTGGTGCCCAAAAGGCTTAGCCATGCCAGGTGAGGGGGAAGGTGCTTCTCCATTCAACCAAGAGACTGGAGCATGCCCTTTATGCCTACATTTAACAGGGTTTGAAGCATGGTGTAGGTTACAATGAACATGGGAATGATAAGATGAGGGTGCAACTACATGGTGACAATATGGAATTGAACCATGGCGGTAGCAGGGAGATCTAGCATGGTGGTGAGAAACTGGCGCTGCAACTGCATTGTGAGGAGATGGAGCAATAACATGTTGGTCATAAGAGGGAGGTGTGGAATGTGTTGGACTAATAAATGTACTTTCTGAAGGTGATGAAACTGGACTAAGAAGATGATAAGGTGGAGGACTTGAAGGGTATCTCAGATATGACGACAATTGAATCTGCTTTACTTTGCCAAAAAGAGTGTGATTCAGTCCCAGATTACTTGACGGATTGATTTGATGAGCCAACTGCCTTAGTCTTGGAGTCGGTAGAGCCTTCCTCCCCACCACTGACACAATAAATGTCTCTACTATAGTTGGGGGATTCACAGTTGACCCTTGCAGATTTGTTAACTGAACAAACACATTCTGCATTTACAGGCACAAAACAAATAATAGTGGTTGGAAATACATTCATAGGCATTTTAAACCACTACAAAACTGCAGGATTTTCCAGCAGGAAAAACAAATACTTGATAAGGAAAACATCAGTGACCAACCTCGTTGGGCCGGACTCGCAAATAGATGCTCAACTGCTTTCTTAGTTGATCTAGATTTTGAACAACTTGAGCAATTGTGCCATGTAATGTAAAATTAAGGAGCATTGGGTTTTGTTGCAAAGGAAAAACTTTCTGTTTAGGCACAACTGTAATTCCTCCAGGAAATTTCAGCAGTTGAAAAAAATAAGCATCCCCAAAAACTTCTGAATTCAAAGAAAGATTATAACTCCCTGATAACAGAGTTATGAATGTTTCTCTTAGCAAAAAAAGGCCATATGATGAAATATTTGTGTGCTCTGGATCTGGAAGAATGTCAAATATAACTTCAGTCGAGTTTGTCGCATTTAATGGCTCTATAGATGTCACTGCAACCTACATATTCAGCAAACTTTAAATCTAAGTGACATGAAAGGAGTTTGATCAAATGAATCTGGTACATTGAAAGTAAATGGGTTAATCATACCTTTGCAGATGGAACACCTACTTCCTCCCATATAGCACCTTCCAACTTTAGAATATTAGCATTGACAGCAGAAAATGATTTCTGTAGCCTAAAGCTTGCTTGTATTTGAGCTATAGGAAAAACAATAGACAAACACTAATTGAGTTTATATATAAAATAATTGCATAGTGAATGGAAATAACTGAACGAAAAAAAGAGCCAAGTTGGATTGTTTTTCCGCCTTGCCCAAATCCACATATCTGATATGGACCTGGATAAGGTGAGAACCAGATACACCAAGCACACATATCCCATTACAAATCCATATCAGACTGTATCTGATACATCTGGATAGAGTGCTAGGCCCTTGGGAGCCATGTTCAGTTGAGTATAAAATTGGAAAAACATGAAACAATAAAAAAAGGATCTAAGCATTATGATCTATACACTTTGAAATATAACGTGTATGTGTTGATATATGCCAAATCCATGGTGTATTGGTGATTTGTGTTACTTGTATGATTGTATCCAAAGCTGTACATGTATTAAGATACTATACCTGATTTCATGCACCGAAAGCAATAGGAGCATAAATCTTGCCACGGATTTAAAACAATAAGATTCTATCTTGCCAAATGTATGAGAAAGTAAAGGCCAAGATACAGAGTTCTAATCCAGATGCAACAAGATTAACAGACCTCAAAAGTAATCATCCACTACAGCCCTTGACTGTATTTATATCCATATACTAATCATAATCCCAAAGACAGTATTGACGTTATAAACTAGTTCCCAGTAGTGATATTGCATTGAGATATAAAATGAGCCGACTGCAATAGACACAGACAGGGTAGGGATGTCCAGAATCACAAGTTCCTGAGAGATGTATTAGATTGAGAAAGTTGGTCATAGTTGCCACTTTCAGATGATCAGGCAGTGACAGGACTAAGAATTGCTTTCCTAGTGTAGGTCATCCTTCCATTTAAAATTAAAAATACTGAATCGCATGGGACCTCATGGCTCATAGCTACACTTAGAAAGCAGAATAGTTATCAAGCACCAAACACCCTTAAAATTAGCCAAAGAAAAATCTTGTGTTTCCATTCCAGAAAACCATGAATCTTGAGATTTCATAACACAAAAATCAACATAAAGAAAAAAAAAAATTCATTTACAAATTTATGAAAAATATGGAGGTCCAATAATTTTATATCCTTGTTCTAGCTAATTCCTATTTCAATTTCACAAAGCCACCAAATGAGGTTATCCCACACAGGAAAAAATTCCACTGAAGCAGAAATCAGAAGCCCACCTTACAAATAAGCCCATATTATACACCGGCATTTAATTTCAACACCAACACCAAAGCTCAACCACTATAATATCACTTATTTAGATACTATATAGTATATACATCAAATTATTATTTAAGTACTTAACAATGAGAGATTAACTTGACATCTGCGACAACTGAAAGAATGATAAATGAGTAAAGCAATACATGGAAAGTCATTGGCAAACACCAAGGGCTCTTCAGCTCTTTCGTTATCCTTCTCATCATTTTCAAAACTAGTAACTTATTCTAGTATTTACAGAAATAATAACGTTACAAAAAAAAATCCTAGAAAATCATGCAATTTTTATGTTATTTTGAGATCAAAGATGATCATCATAATCTAACTGCAAGTCAATTCAGATCCATTGAAAGGGCAGAAAAGTTAGACCAATAGAGGGTACACGGGTAAACTCAAGCTGTCATTCAACATATTATATATCTGTAAGGTGGTAACCTTCATGTTTTGGATCACTAATATCTTTCATTGTGATGAAACATAATAGACCTTGTATGCCTTGGAGAACTCACTCTATCCCACAATCACACCTTTCAAACGAGAGAGTTCAAGCTTCACCCCCTTCTCCTGAACATGAATGTAGACAAGACTCTCAAACACTTGAAAATGAGAAACATCAAGTTTTTCAAGTTTCTCTCTTATGAAAAATCCCTCTAGAGTCTTATCCTTCAACGCCCTATGAGTACATCTGTTTAAAATGAAAACAACAAAACTGCATGCCTCTACCCAAGGAAACATGGATAAATCTAGTTCGTGAATAATGGATTTTGTTGTCTGATGGAAATGTTCTTCCTCTCTACAAGCACATTCTGATGTGGGTTGTTAGGCAACCCACTCCCTCTTGATCTTTATATCTCTGCAGAAAGCATCAAAGTCCTTGGAAGTACACTTAGTCCAATATCAAACCTCAAAACCTTAATCTTCCTTCCCATCTGATTCTCCACACTAGCTTTGAAGTCTAGGAACTTTTCAAAGGCCTCATATTCGGTTTTAATTAAGTAAATCTATTTTTTTCTTGATGAGTCGTGGTAAATGTTTCCCACCTGTGATGTTGCTAGCATAGGTCTGCACACATCCAAATAAATCAGATTAATGTCAGGCAATCCATATACCATATCCTTCAAGAGAGGTAATCCTTCATAGCATGAGTGGCCAAGTCTCTTGTACCAAAGCTGGTGAAACATCCACTATCATTTATAAAGGCTCGACATTTAATCAAATTAGCAATCAACCTATAAAGGCCCTCCGCTCACATACCTTTGGTCAATAGTCAACCAAGATCCTGGCTGCAATCTCTAAGAATGACTTGTTGATCATCAAACTTGGCCACAGATTTAAGATCTGTCATGGTTGACTCTAAAAGTAGGTTTTTGGTTAAACTGGAAAAATTAAGGACATCATGGAGTTTAAGAACATCACCTTAAGGCACGTGGAAGCAAACAAATCATGTCTTTGTAACAAGATATATAGTATCATTAGAGCTCATATACCTACCTTTTGCTCCGGAATTAAGTTGAAAGCCTTCTAATTGATCAGATTAGAAATCAATCTATAAAGTCCACCCTCTAACATACCTCTAGCGAATACTCAACCAAGATCTTGGCTGCAATCTCTGATAATGACTTTGATCATCAAGTTCAACCACACTTAAGATCTATCATGGCTAACATTAAAAGTAGGTTCTTAGTCAACCCAGCAACATATAGGACATCATAGAGTTCAAGAACATTGCCTAAAGGCATGTAAAGGAAAATAAATCATATACCTATAATAAGATATGTAACATCCTCACCAAGCACCACATGTATACTTACCTTCTACTCTCAGAGCTTATTAAAAGGCTTCTTATTTGAAGCCATGCACTGATCCTCCATTGTATACATACCACCCTACACTAGAAAAGTTGTTAATGGATAGGCATTACACCATGGAGAAAGTTTTCTTGATCCTCAATGAAAGCTTATCCACCATTGAAGTTTCTAAACCAAATTGCTTCTATTGTTGTTGCTTGCCCTTCCCCTTCTTCTTGTGACATTGAGAAGCATAGTGACCATTTGTGTGGCACATGAAACACTTTATATGGCAATCCTCTTCCTTCCCATGTTAAGAAGAATTTAAGTCAGACTTTCCCTTCTAACCCTTCCCTCTTCCTCCTTTATCACCAGCTTTCTTCATCTTCGTAGTGCAGGAAGAATTTCAATTCTCTTCCACTTTGGCTGAAATAGCCTCTAATTTGGTCTCCTGGATAAAATCATCCCAAAGCTTCTTAAAAGTGATCATCATCCTAACAATGTCTATTTTACCTCCTCCTTTAAAATACTTTATATTGCTCCAGTCTTCCTTCCACATGTTGAGAAGAATTTGAGTCGTCCTTTCCCTTCTAAACCTTCGCTGTTTGTCCTTTCTTACCACCTTTCTTTGTCTTAGTGGTGAGGTCACAATTTTGATTCTCTTCCACTTTATCTGAATTAGTCTCCATTGTGGTCTCCTCCTGGATAAAATCATCCCAAAACTTCTTAAAAGTGATCATCATCCTACCAATGTGTCCCTAGATGAGGATAACCAATTTAGAACCAGAGCCACCGCCTCATCATCATCCGCCTTCACCACATTGTAGCAAGTTGATCTCAAAGTTCAGTTATCTTCAAAATATAAGTGGCCACTATGTTTGTATCACTAATGTATGTGGCACAAAGCTTGTTCTTTAGTGACTCTTGAGAAAAATGTTCACATGCTGATAGAAAGTGATCAAAACATCATAAATCTCTTTTAATGTCTTCCCCTCAAACTATCCTTCGCTGAATCTAGTCTGATTCACATTGTTAATCGATAGGCATGACACCATGGAGAAATTTTTCTTGATCCTCAATGAAAGCTTATCCACCATTGAAGTTTCTAAACCAAATTGCTTCTATTGTTGTTGTTGCTTGCCCTTCCCCTTCTTCTTGTGACATTGAGAAGCATAGTGACCATTTGTGTGGCACATGAAACAATTTATATGGCTCTCCTCTTCCTTCCCATGTTGAGAATAATTTAAGTCCTCCTTTCCCTTCTAACCCTTCCCTCTTCCTCCTTTCTCACCACCTTTCTTCATCTTCGTAGTGAGGGAACAATTTCAATTCTCTTCCACTTTGGCTGAAATAGCCTCTAATTTGGTCTCCTAGATAAAATCATCCCAAAACTTCTTAAAAGTGATCATCAACCTACCAATGTCAATTTTACCTCCTCATTTAAATCACTTTATATGGCTCCAGTCTTCCTTCCACATGTTGAGAAGAATTTGAGTCCTCCTTTCCCTTCTAAACCTTCGCTCTTTGTCCTTTCTTACCACCTTTCTTCGTCTTCATGGTGAGGTCACAATTTTGATTCTCTTCCACTTTATCTGAATTAGTCTCCATTGCCACTTTATCTGAATTAGTCTCCACTGTGGTCTCCTCCTGGATAAAACCATCCCAAAACTTCTGAAAAGTGATCATCATCCTACCAATGTGTCCCTAGATGAGGATAACCCATTTAGAATCATAGCCACCACCTCATCATCATCCGCCTTCACCACATTGTAGCAAGTTGATCTCAAAGTTCAGTTATCTTCAAAATATAAGTGGCCACTATGTTTGTATCACTTATGTATGTGGCACAAAGCTTGTTCTTTAGTGACTATTGAGAAAAATGTTCACATGCTCATACAAAGTGATCAAAACATCATAAATCTCTTTTAATGTCTTCCCCTCAAACTATCCTTCGCTGAATCTAGGCTGATTCACATTGTCTTGGCCAGCTTTTTGTTATGTTTGTGCCAACTAAACACAATTGGTAGGAGGTGCAACCTCAGTTTCTACAAAAAGCCAAAGATTGACTTCCTCGACTAACATTTGCAATCTGTACTTCTAGGATGTAAAGCTGGAAGTACCATTTAGGTATACACACCCATTAAGATCAAGACTAGTCATGCCAAAAAATTCTGAAACATGCTGGCATCAGATAGATCAGCAGCCTATGACAAGTGAATATCAACACTCCAATCATTGGAGCACTTAGAGCATCAACCCCTACAACCTCTCATAGGTCTAAACTTCAATAAATAAAGAAAGGGCACTAAAGTTCTCTGATTGCTAGATACACAGATAGATAAACAGATAGAGAGGAACTCATTTTTTTTTACAAATTTAGCTATAAATGACATCAAATTTTAAGTTTAGATATTCATACAATGCATAGTTCAAAAACTCAGACTTGGCCAAAATTTGGCATACTCAAATTTGACTTGGCAAAAACTTGACAAAATTTTCCAAAAATTATAATTTGAGTTGCCAGTTCACTACAAATAGCTACTCGGTCTAGGTCCAATCCTGGTTCAAGAAGGGCAGGGATGTGTCTAGAGGGTGCTTTATGGACTCTAGATTCATCTCAAGCAAACCCAGAACGACCTTCACGTACCTAGAGCAAATTTAGGTCACTTTACTGTACTTAAAAAAATCAAACATTTAAGACATTTGAATTGACTTGAATGCATCCCTAGCTCTAAAGAAACTCCTTACAAGGCATTTGAAAAACAAAGACAAAATAATTTACCTCGTTGTGAACGCAAAACACAAGTCATTCATTTTTCAACTTTTTGCTGAGCTTTCATTCTTGCTTGCCATCAAACAAGTAGAGTTGACGATTGATCAATAAAAGTTCCAAAGTGATTGGTTTGCTATTCCTACATGTACACAAGAACCCATTTTCTATGAAAGAGATAGCATAGAAAGATTTTGCAAAAGAGATTGGCTTTCATGTTTTTTGGTTTTTGAAGTTTTTCTTATATAATTCAACAGCATATGCTTATAATTATTTAACTCAATTAGGTTCTACATTATGTTTTTTGTTTCATTTGTTGAAATATGTTGGTTATGAACTTGTTGCCATAGGGATTGCAATGGCAGCAAGTTCAACCTCTATTGGCCAACCCATCTTCAAAATAGACCCAAATTCACCCCTTTGGAAATATGCAATACGGTACAGTCAATTCCAAGTGGTGTGAGTTATATCTGTGTGGCATCCATGGGGTGGGCATCAAAGTTTTCCTAAGAAAAAATAATGTACACATTCCATTAAGCAAGTTAGAGCATATATTGATGAGCAAAAAGAGCAAATAATGTAGCAAGTCATAAAAAAGGGATCTCAAGGAATGAATGAAGCCCCCTCCTCTACCATCTAATCTTCAACCTGTAGAGAGCCACCCGTTTCTGGCTGCATCTAAAGAACAATTTGCAGCTCATAAGACATCAAAAGGACCATTTGAAATGGCATTTACAAATGAGTCTCATGAGATTGCCAATCAACACATTGTGAAATATGTCTATGCAAATGGATTGTCTTTTGATGTTGTTTCCTCGCCATATTGACAACAAATAGTCAAAACAATTAATGAGGCTCCAAAAGTGTACAAGAGCCTAGGTTTTAAGGTGGTGTGTAGCACAACATTGAAAAAGGTGAAGTTTGTAAAGGACTCGTTGAAGTCCATGAAAATTTCTTGGGTCAAAACAAAGGTATCCATTTTTTTCAATAGATAGAAGGATGAAAGAAATCAGCCATTAATAAATTTATTGTTATCCCCTAAAAGGGCAACATTTTTGAAGGACAATATTCTAATTGATTTATGAGGGGGAGATGAAGGATGGTACATTTATTGCTAATATTCTCTGTCAAGCCATTGAAGAAGTGGGGCCTTGAAATATTGTTCAAGTCATAATAGACAATGGCAAATATTTTAGAGCAATTGGTTTATCGGATGAGGAGTGTTACACATCTTTTGGACACCTTGTGCAGTCCACTCTCAACCTTATGCTACAAAAGATTGGCACTAAATTTGGTTGGATCAAACAAGAGTATACTAAAGCTAAAGGCATCCAAATGTTTGTCACCTGCCACTATATGTCACAAGGCATATTCAAAACATTCTCAGAATTGGAGTTTTTCAAGATAAATGAAGTATAAAATTTAATTATTTGATAAAAATATTTTACTTTAATAATTTATTTTTAAAATTAAATTTATTTTTTTCTTCTTTAAAAAGTTAAGAATCTTTCTTTCTAATTTTTTTAATTTTGATTTCAATTGAATAGGTTGTTGAGACCCATTTTGCTTCCAACACAATTATCATAAAATGACTTGTGCGGGTTCAAAGTGCACTCTCTAAAATTATCATCAGTCAAAATTGGTCCATATGGAGGCAATCTAGCATTGCAAGTCCAACAAATATCAAGCAGATGATTCTAGATGACATTTGCTGGGATTATGTCAAATGTCTCCTAGTTTAACCAAGTCCATATTGAGTATGATCCATTATACCAACATGGATGGGCATTGTTTGGGAGAGATATGATATTAACTCCGTGATTGTGAAAATGAAAGCCATCATAGATGCAAAAGAGCAAGATCCTAAATAAAATTTCTTCAAACAACTACACAAAATTATTGAACAAAGACTAAACAAAATAACCACCCTGCTACATCTTCTTGCCTTTGCATTCAATGTCAAATATTATAATATTTGAGATCCTTTCTAGGTCAACAAGGATTACCCCATATAGAAATCTTTAAGTCAACCAAAATTATAAGGATATGCTCCGTAGACTCTTCATTGCTCCTAACATTTAGAATGCAATTAGATTAAAGCTCAGCGGTTTTGTAGACTCCAATAACTTTAGTGTCGATGCTGATTATGATAAGCCTAAGATTGATGCTCATAATTAGCGGTACTTCCATAGCCAATCATTCACACACCTAAACCTCTTGCAATCAAAAATTTCTTGCAAGTTTTATTAAAAATTTATTTTATCTTTTAAGTTTCATTTATAATTTCAGATTTTTATATTCTGTATTTATAACACTAACTCTGTAATTTTGTCTTATTAGGTTGTTAGCTTATATACATCTAAAAGGAATTGGAGCACATACTTTTTCATACACGCGGTAAAATATAACCAATTGCACTCACAAAAAGTAGCGGACTTAGTGCACATGCATTCAGGCTTGTGCATCTTTTCCCACAAACAAATGGCTACAAGGAAGAGGTCACAAGGAAATGGGATATCAAGCAAGCTAGCAAGCACAAGTGTGCCAATGCCAGTGCTAGTGCCACGATTAGTTGTTCTTCTAATATAAGAGTAACTACATTATCTAATATGGATGGTGATGATGATATCATTCAAAGCCCATATGCCATTGATGTTTTAACCGTGCTGATTATTGACAATTAAAATTAATATTTTTAATATTAATATATAACATGACATTTGAGTTTGACTAATTAACGATATATTATTTTTTATTTTTTATTTATTATTTTTTATTTTTAATACTATTATTTATTGAGATTTTTACTATTATATGATGCCATGTGGTATTTTGAACTTAATTACTGCTACAAATATGTATATGTATTTTATTTTTATAGGCTTTTATATGAAGAGACCCAAACCTAAAATGAACCTGACCTGAAATCTGCAAACCCAAACCCAAACCAATACCAGGTTCAGTAACTTAGATTAAAATACACACAAATTTGGAAATAACCATTAAAAATTTAAATACATAACTCAAACTGAATTTGCAAAAGTTGTAAATAGTTTTCCCTTCATTTATAAATAAACAATAAGTTTTGTTTTTTAAAGGAGGAGTAAACGCTTTGACCCGGAGCTATGAACCAAATGAGGGACCTCATCCCCAATAGGATTTGAACCTTGATGGCAAGAACAACACAACAACTTAACCATGACAACATGCCACTATTGACTTAAATAAATAACAAGTTCAATGAACATCATAATATCATATTATTATTTTTAGAAGTTTCATCCATTGAAAACATTGGCCCTAAACAATTTTATGTTTTACATTTTAAATGCAAAATAGGGGTATAAGGGGATCTTGGGCAGAGCCCTCAGTATAAGGATTGATGGGGAGCACTCTTTGCAGGGGGCTGGGGGCAGAGCCTCCAATAGGGTTGAGAGGCAGCACCCTTCGTGGGGTCCCAATCGCAACATATAGCAGGGTCAAGGGGTAGAACTCCTTCCAACTAGCCCAAATTAAGGCCTCGATAACCATATAGACCTTCAAACTAAACAACCAAAGCTGCTGATTTCTGTCCCCTGCAGAAGAAAACAGCAGCCAGGTAAAATGTTCAGAAAACTAACAAACTTGACTTGGGATGGGATGAATCCATCGAATGAAACAATGTATGCAATGTTCTCATCCAAAAGACAGTCTGAAAAGATAAAACATAATGAGCCTGCCAAACAGAAGTCAAAGACTCAACACTCCAACAAAGCAAAAACCAGAAAGAGGCAGTTAAAGACACACACTGTCCGTGCACTTTTACATTGCTCCATTCTATATCCAGGATGCACTTATCAAGGAACATAATATGAAAGTCTTGATCGTTGCCATAATCAGATCAGACACGGAATAGCAGATCACCAAATGTATTAAATGTCTGTGGTCTGGTAATACTGAGCAATATAAAGCTTGTCTACATTTAAAGGGCTTCATTGCAGAAACCCATTAAGTTTAAGTAGCCACACTACCCACAAACACTCTGCTTGCTGGGTGCGTCCTATAACATAATAGTGTCCTACCTTTCTCAGTGATATAACACAACGTGGATCTAAACTCAGGATTACATATAGCAAAAGAGTGAGAAAATGAGAGCTCGCCTACTTCTTCCTGAGCTTTACGGAGCCATGTTGTTGCACAGGACAGAATTTTCCAGGCGAAACCCAAGTGAGAATTGTTCAAATAAAATAATTTACTACGTCCTCGTTTTCCATATATAGACACATTGTAACAAACAAACCAGATATTCCCAAGCAAGTCCCAAGAGGGTATAGTTGAAATGAGTTAGTGTACCCCCCACCTCATTTTGTTTCTTCGAAACACGTTGCTACAAAGCAATCCCATATGGGTATCGTTGAAATAGGCCAGTATATCCACTTCCTTTGATATTTAATGAAATTGGCTGGTCTACTCATTTCCTCATGCTGCCTATAGAGCCACATTATCACGACCAAAACAGACGAAAATCCCAAGAAAGTTTTGCTGAAATGTGCTTAGTCTACCCGTTTCCAATAGACAAATCAGATTTCTCCGAGAAAATCCTGAATGATTATTGTCGAAACATACCACTAAATCTACTTCCTCGATTGTTAAGCAAGATTGTACCAACCGAGCCAGGTTTCTCCAAGGATATCCCAAGAGGGTATTGTTAAAACGGGCTAGTTCATCTACTTCCGCATTTGTTTACTCACATTGTAAAAATTAATAAAAATGAAGATTAAAAAAACAGAGATTTCAAAGCAAATCCCAAGTGGGTGTTATTCCATATGAGCTAAATCGTCTCACCTTGCAGATTATTTGCTGATGCAGATTCCCCAGACGTCCCATTTTTCTTCCCAAAAAATGGAAGTGACCAAACCCCAAATGCCAACAGGTTCAGAGAGAGAACCAATGCAACCACACACTTCCGTACGCTCCCTGTACATATGCTTGAAGCACAAGCATTGCAACTACAACTAGAAGGCTCCTGAATTTCCTCCCCATCCTCATTGCCTGCAGGATTTGAGCCCTCGTTGGGTTTCCCCATTCCAAAGGAGAATGTCAGCTTGCAGAGAACTGGCAATGAGAGATCTGAGGATAAGGCATTGGAAAATCTGTAAAAAATAACACATGGATGTTGGTGTTCTCTTGTGTTTGCTCCCGTGGGTTATGTACAAATGAAACCGTGCGCCATAGATTGTGTTAATATTAGCTTCAGTGCTGTGAAGTTTGCACAGTACTGACACCCAGCAAACAAACGTTTATGTAAAGTGCTTTGTAAGCATTGAGTGATCATCGTTTGGCTTCTGTTCCCTCTCTCGGCTATCTATTCTCTCCCCTGAAATGAGAGGGCCCTCTCGTGGGGTAACTATTTTTCCGGTTTTTCTTTTCAAAATAAATAATCAATGCTAAAAGATCCACGTTAAAAAAAACTCATAAAAAATGGATTTTTCACAAAAAAATTAAAATTTGTTGTTTCTTTTAAGTAAAGGAAGTGAAAAGAATGAAAGCGGTAGATTTAATATATTGCATGCCCACTTTGGAATACCTAGTTATGAATTGGATTACCACTCTCCTCCACCCATACCAACATTTACTGGATATGGAATCTGTCCTGGTTAGTGTATGTTTAGTGGGGAGTAGATGAGCTAAGAGAGAAAGTGCATATTTTATCTTTTTTTTATTTTATTGTTTTATGTTTATTGTGATTTTGTTTGTGTTCTTTTAATATTCCATTTGGTCTTTTCAATATTAATTTAATTTAAATTTTTAGTGATTTGTATAGGATCTTTATGTTTCAACCTTTTATAATTAGAATGAGCATTGTTAAAATTACAATTTAAATATTTATTAATATTATATTATGTGATTTTTATTTTATATGTATCACATAAAATATGTAAAAATATGTAAGTGTAACGAGTCATGTTAAGTTAATAAATTTGTCTTATATGAATTAATTCACAAGTTATTTTTTGTGATATTTATGTATTAGTGTTGTAATGAAAAAATGATCATCTTAAAAATATACTTTGTATTAAAGCTTTGCTCTAGGAGGTTGCCCCTTCATAGAAGCATGCAATACTTGTTCCATATTAATGAATATAAGCATTCATAGATTTTGATATTATAAGCATTCATAGTTATGTTCTAAGCATTGGCTCTCTTTTGCATGTTATTGCTTCTATTTGATTAAAAAATAATATTAGGCAAGTTTTAACAAGTGGTATAGAACACTTTCCAAAAGTGCATAATATAATAACAACAATTTAGTGGCTTACCTTAACTACCTATTATATGCTTTGTACTCGCCCTTACAAAATTGTAGTGATCAAAAAGTGGTGAAAATAATAGGATACTAAGCATTTTTTCCATTTTTTTTCCCTAAAATAGTGGTCTAGGTCAGAAGCTATATGTCGAGAGTTTTAAAATAGATAGAGAGCTTTCATTCTTGGCTAAGTACATTTTGGCATTTGAAGTGAGGTGGAAAGGGACTTGCAAGTACCTAGACCTTAAACATTTACATGTAAACTTCAGCTTCCACATACCTTTAGGTAAATCAAAAAAACCCTCTAGTAGTAAAGAGAATTTTCACCTTGGGAAGTCATCAACTATACAAAGTTTGTGATGCACAAGTAAATAGGTATGTGTATATAGCTCTTATTTCCATTTTTTCCTTATTTATCATGTTACAAGTATTCTTTCAACATGAAACCTTTTGTGTTTGTCTTAGATCTTCCCTAGCTTTCTTACCCAAGAAGTTGATGGCTTTGGGCCAATAAAAGGCACCATCACCCCTTGGTGGGTGCCCTTGGTTGTTGTGCCAAATTTCAATGAATTTTAGCACTCCTCATTAATTATGCACCTACTATATTTCTAAAATACACTTGTCTCAAATCCTTTTGAAAACTTATAAATAGACATGATTTCTCCTTATTTCATCACCCTCGTGTTGTCTTCCTTCTAAGCTATTAATCTTATATTTCTTCTTCCTTGGAATTTAGAGCTTTGGAGCGATTGGAGATCTTCTATGCTTGAAGGATAAAGTTGGTGTTTTGAATTTTTAAAATTTCTCCTTGGAAACTTCATGGTTTCTTAGTTCTTTCCATATGTGCTCCTTTTACCCTCTCATTTAATAGGTTTTTCTATAGTATTTCTTTACATGGATCCATCTAGTTGTTTTCATTTTTTCTCAATCAAAATACACACCTCCATATTAGTTTTTAGATTGATTTTTCTCTTTGATTTCATACTTGTAAAACCTGTCCATTTGTCCACCCCTTAGTACTACTTAGATTGCATTTACCCACTAATGTTTTGTTGTTTGCACTCTTATTGTCCATTATTACAACTTGTGTCCATTTTAATATTTAAATATATTCGCAATTTGCACAAATTTTTATTGTAAATTTATGTTGGAAAGTCCACACGGGATTTTTTTAGCTCTGTAAAATCCAAAAGGGATTTTACTAAGGCTCCTTTCGATATTTTCGTTTGCAGTTTTTTCATACTTTCTAGGTGTGTTCAAATATATGCATGACATGAAAAAATATTTGCAAGTGTCACTTCAAGTCATGAAAAATATTTCATGAAAATGTTACATATGTTGGACACCACTAATGCCCCCTCTATGGCTACCAACAACCCTCTTGCAAAGGAAACATGGGACCTTTAAAATAGAAAATTGTCCTTATCATTATAAGCATTTGAACTTTTTACACTTTTGATTTTTTCCAAACATAGCTAGCTCAAATTCTCTAAT
The DNA here is from genome assembly GCA_018584345.1 of Thuja plicata. Classification (NCBI taxonomy): domain Eukaryota; kingdom Viridiplantae; phylum Streptophyta; class Pinopsida; order Cupressales; family Cupressaceae; genus Thuja; species Thuja plicata. Next base: position 413,274 of record MU228439.1, read on the forward strand.
TAGGATTTACATTTCTAATGTTTTTTGTGTGATTTGACAACTCTAGTTTTGTTATAGATTTTAATCTATTTAGTTTCAAAAAAATGATTGGCACTTCCAAAAATAGAACATCGAGAAGCTTTAGTTTCTATCCTATTACAATCTAAGAAAGAACCGCAAACACACCCCTTTTGGACACAAGCACCTCTTCAACAAAGGGCACGTCCTAGAGCTTCAAAACTTTCTAAAAAAAAATTGGCATCATTATAAATATTAGTTTAGCTTCATGAAGTTCTTTTCTCTTACAAAAACTTGTATGTCACTTTCGATGCATGTTATTGTAATGCCTCAAGCTTTTTCTCAAGACATTATTAGAACAAATATGTACGAAAAAAATTGCATTATAATTTTAACACTTGCATGTCATAATCACACCAACACGCTCCAAGATGTCACGCCAAAATACGATACTTGAGACATGCAATGCTAATGCATCAAGCATCCAACAACACCAATAAAAATACTTAGTCATACGACAGTCACTACATTTAACTTCTAAGGAGAAAGATTTCATCCACCCCTAAAGATAGGGTTTAGAACCACCAATGCTCACACTCATAAATATGAAGAAAATGAAGAAAATGGAACATAAATACAAATTACAAGCCCCGAATAATATAATTGTACATTTAAAATTTTGCAAGGATAACAACCAAAAACATCAACTCACTCGTGCCAATATAGCACATAAGAAAGGTCAATGTCTTGCAAAGTACCCAAAAGACCATGTGAACTTAAGAACTATGAAATTAAGGCAGTCCACCTAGGATAAACCTCCTTCAAAAATGATTCTTAAAAAATTATGGTAACTACTTGTTCCCCAAGGTGTTCATGTGATTTTTGTGACCACTCTAATATGCAGAATATAATGCTAAGTATCATATCCTCTCTTGAACAAGGAAACTTCAAATGCTAAATAATGTAGCAAATGTGTGATTAAATGAAATAACCTCAAGATTTACAATGTGTATGTGAGACTTTATGTTGGACATAACTCAGTTTAATGATGTGATACGATGGTAATCATTAGGGGAACTTATGTTAATATTTCATGAAATCTATTAGCTTTCTTCAAATGGGGAATAATTTTACAATGTGATTTATTCAACTAACTCTTGTATGCACCCTAAAATGGTCGCCTAGACTATGGGCCCCATTTATCATTTTATCAATTTATCAAATTCCTGAATCAATACTTTGGAACATTTTCAATTCAAATCAATTTCCTTGATCAAATTGTAATTAATTCAAGTATTTCAATATTTCCTAAGGTTTGATCATTTTTATTTAATTAAAAGATTTAATCTCCCTTTTAATTAAATAAAATTCTTCTTATTTAATTTAATTAAATTTCTCCCTTTTAATTAAATAAAATTCATCTTATTTAATTTAATAAATTTCATCTTATTTAATTTAATTAAATTCCTCCCATTTAATTAAATAAAATTCTTCTAATTCATTTAATTATAAAGAAAACCCCTCTTTTAATTAAATAAATAAAAATCCCTTTTTCTTCACATCTTCCTAAGTGGTGGGCTTTTTGTCTCTTAATCATAGTCTTTGATTTTTGCCTCTTAATCTCTACCGTCCATTTCTCTTTAAAAGGAGCCCTCTCCTTCTCATTCTAAGGGATAGAATTTTTAGGTATTGTTATGCTGCAGGTTTGGAGAATAATTTTGGAGGAGGATTTGAGCACTCAAGCTTGGATATTGCAACTTCTCTCTTCTTGTCTTCTTCTTGCATCCATGGCTATTCATGTAGATTAGATTCATGTTTACTTTCATAGATTAAATTTGCATATTTTCTTTCATAGAATAAATCTTGCATTGTTATCATTTAGATTCATTTCCTTTTATGCATTGCAATCATATAGAATAGATTTCATTTTCATGCATTGAATCTCCCATTTCATGGTGTACTTGCATGGGCACAACTAGGTCAATCTGAGGGCCTCCATTACAAACCTTTGCACTCCATGACTAGAGAGCTTTGAGTCGATATTTGAGGCCTCATTCTTGAGCAACCTTGGATGGAATGATTCATAGAAGTGTGTCAACATTTTAGCACACAACTCCAATGAGGGGGTTTGAAATAGAATGCAAAAGAGATATTAGGTTAGGACTCTACTCTAATCCTAATAATGCAAGAGATATTAATGACTTTGTTAAGTCAAACCAAACCTTGCTTTGCCAAATGAAACAACTATGGAAAGGATGACGAAATCTTCTAAGGGTATGTGAATGATTTTTAAATCACTTGTGCACATCAACACCATAAGACGTGTGAATCAATGAGCATAAAGTAATTGAAGTTAAGCTTTGCAATGAGTTCAGACTAACCATGCACTACAATTTGCAATCAACAAATTACAAATGGCATAAACATAAGAGGTTTCACCATTAATCAACAATAATGTATTGCATTCAACTATTAAACATAAATAAATTCTAACTAAGAGAGAAGTAGGAAACCATGCTAACACCCAAAAAAACACATGCATTCACCAAGCTTCAATGATTTTGAGATTATTTTAGCAATATTTTGGCAACAACTTCACAAAATTCTCCTTTACAAATGAAATGAGAAATCCTTTATATAGGGCTTTTAATTACAACCATTGGCTCAGATTGATTCAAGTTCAATGACCAAGATAATTCAAATTAACCCTAATTAGGGTTTTCTATAACTACCACCTACAACCATTAAATGCTAGCCAATGAGAAATAGAGCATTCTTTATGGATGAATAGAAAAACTCCATGTCACATAGGATCATAACAAACTATCTTCTACAAGGATGTTTTCTTTATCATGTTCCTTGGTGGCAAATTTAGTGTGTCCAGTCATGGTGGTGATGTGGAATCATTTGATTGATAAAAAATGGGTGGATGCGACTTATTTTTGTTATCTTGAAATCTTTATTCCTGTTACAAATAAGTTCTTTGTATTTCAAAAATGTCTTTTGATACTCAACATTTCCAATGTTGATTAACTCTTCTGAAACTATCTTTCTTGAATTTCTTTATATATTCAATCTTCATAGTGGTTTTCACCTTTGAATGATCATCTCTTTGACTTCTCTCGAGATTGAAATTATCTTTCTCATGTTTCTTCGTCTTGAACATCTTTGGGATTCTCATCCTCATGGACATCCCTAGGGTAAGTGGTCATCGCATGATTGATAGTCTCTCTAGGCACCTATTTCTTAGCCTCTGAGGGTACCTGACACATCTCGACCTCATGTGGCTTGGTTTGCATGAGACAATTGAGATTTTGTGGACTTTTTTTACTATGTTTGACTTAGTCAGAGACTTTGATTGATGATTAGACATTGATCATTGTGCTTTATGGATATCATGTTATGGTTTTACTTCAAATTATATTTATGATTCATCATGGTTATATTTATGATTGGTTGAATGTTGAATGAACTAGAATTATTTGGTGCAAATTTATTTTGGATCATGATTTATGTACTAATGCACTGATAAAAATTTGAGTGTTGGAAGTTGTGGACAGGCCTGAAGAAAAGAATGTGACCCGGGTAGAGGTGATTAGATTTTCAACAGTGGTTGGTTTGGATGGAAACTAGCACTCACACACTCACTAAGGATAGATTATTATGCTCATTTTAATAAATATCTAACCCTATCTACAAAATGAATTCTAGTGTGTGTGTGTGTGTGTGTGTGTGTGTGTGTGTGTGTGTGTGTGTGTGTGTGTGTGTGTGTGTGTGTGTGTGTGTGTGTGTGTGTGTGTGTGTGTGTGTGAATATTGGATATAGATATGTTGGTAATTTCATATATGTTGTCCTGATAGGTAGGAGTAATTATAATTTGATTCAAATATTTGCATTATATCACTAGTGGGAAATAAAAGACTGTGAAGGTTTTTATTAATCTATAATTTAATAATTATTTAATAGGATTGTTTTAGTTTCATTATCTTCTATTAAATATAATGTTATGAAGAGAAAGAAAGTTAAATAATTTATTCATTCTTTGTTTGGTGACAATACCTCAAATTAGAGTAAATGACAAATTTATTCAATTAATGGAAATAATTTAGAAACAATAATAATAAAATATTGGATTAATAGTTTTTATTATACCACTAAAGCATAATCAACCTTTGATATTTCCAAGGAAAGAGGGACTAAATTAGTTATAGTTAATTTTAGGAAGGAGCGTGAAAATCAAACTACCACTTAATATCAGCAAGCTTTGCATGAAGAATAAAAAAACTACCACATGTGAAAAATAACAGAGAGTAATAAGAAGTCTTCCTTGGTAAAATGAAGCTCATGCACAAAAATGAAGGGGCTAAATTTGACGCAATCACAGGCACCATAGGATTTGGGGAAAAAGGTAATTTAGAAATAAAGGGAAGGATAGTTCTAGGGAGCATATACAAATGAAGAAGAGAGAAATTGTGGGGGTTTGGGTGGTGAGAGGAAAACTAGACCTTGTTAGAGATTTGTTGTAAAATTCCAGGATCTCTGAATTTATGTTTGGATCTTTAGTTTCTATAATTTGATCAGGAAGATTTGTACATATCCATTTGTTTGTTCATCAAATGTTGACATTTGTTTGTAATTTCACACTTTTTCATACATATCTATTAGAGCTTTATTGACATTAGGCATGTTTGGTATGATCTTGTGATTTACAATCATCTTTCAAAATATAGAAGAAAATTCTATATTACATCCACTATATGCATTTTCCCTACATCCATTATATGCATTTTGTGCGTGTGAAAATGGGTACCTGCAAGCTGCACGACAAACACACACTTCAATGGATCCTTATATGGTTAGCGAGATAGAAAACAAGAAATCGAAGAATGATAAACAACTACACTAACCTAAACTGATCCATTGCCTTCGAGTACGCAGGAGTATGAGCTTGCTCTCAAGTCATCACAAGCTCAGTGACTACACCAATAACCTAAATGAAGGATTTTAAATCTATGCTAAATGATCTAAGATGATAGATGCAGGATGCAGATTTGTTGTTAATCCAATCTAATTATGATTCACTTGTAAGAGCACCAAATTGAAGTGTGTAAGATTCGTTTTAAAACACCAAAATTAAAGTGTGCTCTAAGTTAGATTATTTGCATGCTTAAAATAAATTAGCAATTAAAGCTAAATTATTAATGCTAAGAATGCCAAAACATTAAAAAAAAACTGCATAATAACGATGCAAAAATTAGGATCCTTTGTGAAGGAAATTAGTTTCTCTTTTATATAAATCTCTCTCGAATCGACGGTCAAGATCGAAAGAAAAGAGTGGCTCAAATTTGATTGAAGAAGCACAATTCATGTGCAAGCAATGTGATTGGTCGAAAGATTCAGTTGACTGAACTGACTGATCAATTATTTTGGAAACTTCCAAATTTAGTTTTTAGTTAACTGAAATGTTTCCAAAATGATAAATAGTGGAGAATCAATTAACTGAGTGGAACTGGATTGTTTTCAATTTGATAATCAGTTAACTGGATTTGATGATGTCATATGCATTTTTAATAATTTAAATGATTTTGAATGCATATTTGTTTTTATTAATTAATTTAATTCCCTTTTTTATTTAATTGATAATTTAGCAATTTTGTTTAATTAATATATCAGAATATCAATTAAATAATTAGCATAAGGTTTATTTGCTAATGTAATGTGATTTTAGGGATTAATTAATTAATCAAGTAAGATGACTGATTAGGACCTAGGGTTTAGGTCAGATCAGTTTGAATTTGATGAATTGCATGTTTGATTTAGGACTTAGAATAATCAAGATTAGGGTTTTTTGACTAATTATTGAGATTGGGGGGTATAGGGTTTGGATGACCATTTTTATATGATTACATTTGCCCCTCTTTTAATTGATGTGCGATCAGCGCATTGATTCAAAGGCTTGTCAGCGATGAGATCAAGAATAGTTTGATTTGAAGAGATGAAACCATTCTTTTGAAGAAGAAAACTGACTTCGAGCTTCATTGGATGAAGATCAATCAAAAGATATAAAACATAATGCTTAGTTTGATTTGAAGCGATGAAAATGAACATCTGTCAGGAACTCTTAAACTTTTTGATTGGTTTGAATGAATAACCAGTTTGATTTGAAGCAATGAAACTGATTACTGTTAAGAGATTTGATTCGCAATAAAATTGACTTGATTTGAAGCGATGAAGCCAATTTTATCAATGTATCTAGTTTCAATAATGAATAGCTTGTATAAGACCGATCTTGTCTGGTTTCGAGTATATTTGCCACTGTATAAGACCATTGATTAGGTTGCCTTTGATTTAAGATAATCTCAACTTGATTTGATGTGACGAAGCTGAGATGCCCCAAGTGATGGGGTTTTGATTGAGGATGTGATCACAATAATGTTGATGTCCTAATCCTGCCCCCTCGAGAGTGAAATCAAAATATGGCTCGGTGCCCCAGTGATCAGAAGCAATTTGATTGATAACATGATGTAAGAAGAAGTTGATCTGGTTAGAAATAGGTCCCAAGCGATTAGGACAAAAGATGTACTTGATGAGAGGTTATGTTTGATCGAGATTGACCAAAAGTAAGATACATGGATTGATTAGAAGAAAAGCATGAGAGATTTCCATTGGTTGTGCAAGCGGTCAGCTGCAATTGATTGAAAAAGTCAAACGTCAAATTTTGATTCTGATCCTGAAAATAGAATCAGGACAGTCTAATTAGCGAGGGGTGTCATGTTTACACATAACTGACAACTTGACAATGAGAAGATTGATCGATAAGAACCTCAGATCCTTCACATTGGAGAGAGATAAAGTTATTATGTTGACTTTAACACTATACAGATGCAGATGCAAGACTAACATGAATGCAACCTAAGGTGTAGTCACTGAAGCTTTAGCGTTGAAAATTTTCCATCATCGAGCATTTTTGGAACATTGAGGTGGATACAATTCTTACTAGTGTCGCTGCGACCATAAGAATATAAATATGACTTTCATCAGATAAGATATGAGAAACTAACATAAGCATCGAGGCACAAAAGCCGAGATGACCTGAATGTTGTTTCTAGTTGATGTTGCAAGAGTCCACCAGTATTGAGGCATTCAAAGCCAAGATAACCATGAGTGAAATCTTGTGTAACCAAGCAGAGCAATAATAGTCAAGGAGATAGTTTTGACCTCACCTTAGTGTACAAATAAATAGGATTGAGGGATGTGAGACCTTTGCACCTTAATGCAGGAGCTCTTATCACATACACCCTATTTATTTGATGTTGTTGGATCATTGAGACCACACCGAAAAATAGTAGACAAAGAAGATATTAATGAAAATCAATGAAAACAAACAACATACAAATAGAAGTTTAGCATACTTCAGCCAGTTTCAAAGTTTTCGGATGTGTATATGTAGGAGGTGTTGAGAAACACCGTTGTGCTGGTGAGTGAGATGTGTTTGATTGCTATCGATTTATTGTTTACATTTGTGGTATCCAATATGTGTTTAGAAACACATATGTGTCCAAAGATAGTGTTAAGAAACACTTTTGATTGTGGTGTTGAGAAACACCTATTTGTGTTAGTAGCGAGTTGTCCTTCATAAATGAAAAGATTACCGACACTGGTGTAAGCTAAAGATATGATCAAATTTGGGGACCAATGCCCCCAGTAGAAAACAACGATGACTGACTTGACTCATACTGCAAGGATAAAGCTAATTTGATTGCCCCTAGGTTATGACTCTGGATCAGTTTCAAGTCAGGAGGGTTCTCAGAAGAATCAAAGTGTCACAAAAGTGACTAAAAGCTATGTACAAACTGAAGCAAAGGATTGATGCCAAGACTGAGCATTAATAGATGGAGCGTTGAGTACAAGAGGCACTTGTTTACCATATTTTCACCTACTTGGAAGAGATTCTATTTTTGCTACCATGACACCTATTTACCAGGTTTTCACCAAGGCACTTTTTCTTCTTTTTCAATTTTTTTGTATTTTTCCATTTTTTTTTTTTTCTCTTTTTTTTTATTGATGCATCAAGGCGCCTATTTCTAGGTTTTCACCAAGATGATCATTTTTTCAGGACTTTTTTCATTTTTTAGATTTTTTTCAGGATCATAAGTATGTACGTGGTGCTGATCACTGAGAATGCCTTAGGTGTAGAACTTCTTCAGATGGAGAGTGTTGATGGCTCCCAAAGTGATTCTCCTTCAAGTGTGGAGAGTCGATAGGCTCTGAAGCTGAATGTTGCAGTAATGATGTAAGGACCTAGCCAGTTGAGTTCAAACTTCCCTTATGCTCTCTATGTGACTGATTGCGGGGATTTTCTCTCAACACAAGGTCGCCCACCTGAAGTTCTCTAGGTCTGACTTTCTTGTTGAATCCTCTTGACATTATTTTCTAATAAGCTCTGAGGTGATCAAATGCCACTTTCCAACGTTCATCCAATAGCTCTAATTCTTGGAGTCTCAAAAATTTGTGTTCTTCATCTGGGATAAGTCTGCACAAAGAAACCCTAAGAGATGGTATTTCTACCTCTAGGGGTAAGACTACTTCTACCCCATAGACTAGTGCAAATGGGGTTGCCCATGTAGGTGTTCTGATGCTTGTTCTGTAAGCCCATAATGTAGGATTGATCTGCAGGTGCCAATCCCTTCCAGACTTGTTAATCGTACGATGCAAGATTTTAAGCAAATTTTTATTTGAGGCCTCAGCCTGTCCATTACCTTGCAGGTAATAGATGGAAGAATAGTGGTGTGATTTTGAACTTTGCACACAACTCATCCATGGTGTTGTTCTTAAATTTTCCTCCATTATCAGTGATGATGGAGGAACAAATGATGTAGTTCAGAATGAACAACGAGACTTGTTGTCATGTTGCTTTAATGAGTGGGACTGCCTTAACCCACTTGGTGAAATACTCCGTAGTTGTAATAATGAACTTATGTCCATTAGAATATGAGGGGTGAATCTTCCCGATGAGATCAAATGCCCATTGTTGAAAGGGTCAATGTGTGATAAAGGGAATGAGCTCCCTTGCTGGAGCATGTATAAGCTTGCCATGCAGCTGGAATTTCTTACAAGCTTTTGCAAACCTAATGGATTCTTTCTCCATATCTGGCCAATAATACCACACTCTAAACAGTTTTCGGGCCAGGGTCAGGCTGTTAGAATGAGAACCACAAATTCCTTCATGGACTTCAGACAACGCATGTTTGGATTCTTCTTTTTCTATACACCTAAGAAAAGTATCATCTAATCCTTGCCTATGCAAATCGTTTTCCACGAGAACATACCCTGAGGCATTGCAAATGAGGTGTCATTTTTCATTTCTGGTTAGTCCATCAGGAATGACCTGATGGCGCAGGTAAGAGTAGACATGATGATAACGGGAGGATTCCTGTCCAATGACTAAACAGACCATTTGGGATTCAGGGGAGTTGTAGGAAGGGAAATGGATTTCTTCCACCAGGAAATCGTAGCAAAAATCATCCTCTTGTTGTTGCGAGGATGCTAATGTAGCCATGGCATCAGCTACTTTGTTATGTGTCCTTGGTACTATGTGCATAAATGTTGACACACTTCTATGAATCATTCCATCCAAGGTTGCTCAAGAATGAGGCCTCAAATATCAATCCATAGCTCTCTAATCATCGAGTGCAAAGGTGTGAAATGGAGACCCTCAAATTGACCTAGTTAGTGCCTATGCAAGTACACCATCATACGAGAGATTCAAATGCATGAAAATGAGATCTACTCTATATGATAACAATGCATGAAAGGAAATTAATCTAAATGATAACAATGCATGGCTAAATCTATGAAAGGAAATACAAATGCAAGTTTAATCTATGAAAATAAACATGAATCTAATCT
>MU228439.1:442402-457787 GCA_018584345.1 Thuja plicata
TTGCAATATCCAAGCTCAAATGTGCTCAAATGCTCCTCCAAAATTGCTCTCCAAACCTGCAGCATAACAATACTATGAAAAAGATCTATATCAAAATGAGAAGAAGAGGTCTCCTTATATAGGAAAGTGAATGGTTGAGATTAAGAGGCAAAAATCGAAGGCTATGATTAAGAGGCAAAAACCCACCACTTAGGAGGATGTGATGAAAAAGGGATTTTTATTTGATTTTTCATTTAATTTATTTCCTTTTTCAACAAATAAAGTGTTTTAAGTGGGGATTTTTATTTATTTAATTAAAAGAGGGATTTTCTTTCAATTAAATAAATTAGAAGAATTTTATTTAATTAAATGAGAGAAATTGAATTTAATTAAATAAGGAATTTTATTTAATTAAAAGGGAGAAATTTACTTTAATTAAATAAGATAAATTTTATTCAATTAAAAGGGAGATTAAATCTTTTAATTATTTAATTAAAAATAAAATTAAATATTTTAATTAGATAAAAATGACCAAACCTTAGGAAATATTGAAATAATTGAATAATTGAATTAATTAGAATTTGATCAAGGAAATTGATTTGAATTGAAAATATTGCAAAGCATTGATTCAAAAATTTGATAAATTGATAAAGTGATAAATGGGGCCCAAAGTCTAGGCGACCATTTTAGGGTGTATACAAGTACTTGTTGAAATGTGATGAAAGTGAAATATTTCTTAAAAACATCAACCATTTATTTATAAGGCATGAGTTTGTCATCCTTAGTTTGGTATACATCGTTGATTTGGTTGATTACAATTTGAGAGTCACCATAAACATGTAACTCTGAAACATTCCATTCAAGAGCTAGTTTGATTCCATTTACCAGTGCTTCGTATTCTGCTATGTTGTTTGTACAAGGAAACATGAGCTTGTACACCTTTGGAATGGAATAGTTTTGAGGAGTTAGAAACAGAATTCCTGCACCTAAACCTTGTTGCGTGAAGGAGCCATTGAAGAACATTTTCCAGGATCTGTGAGTGATGTGCAAAATAGATCCATTTGGGAACTCAACATTGATTGGTTCATTATCTTGCAGTGGAGCATCAGCCAGTTGATATGCAATTGCTTTCCCTTTGATTGCTTTACGCTCAATATATTCTATGTCAAATTTACTAAGAAGCATAACCCATTTAGCCAATCTGTCGGTGAGGCTATCTTTACTTAGGAGATACTTCAAAGGATCAATTTTAGCCTCTAGTTTGACTGAGTGAGCCAACATGTAGTGTCACAATTTCTGAAATGCAAAGACTATTGCCAGACACGCTTTCTCGATCATAGAGTAGTTCATCTCATAGGATACCAATGTCCTATTGATATAGTAGATAACACGTTCTTTCTTGTTTACATCTTCTTGCGCTAGAAGTGCCCCCAATGACGTTGAGGTAGCTGAAATGTATAGAATCAATGGTTTGCCTTGTTGAGGTGGCATGAGTACTGGCGGGTTTGCTAGGTGCATTTTGATTTGAGTGAAACTTTTGTCACATTCTTCACTATATTGATAAGTAATGCCCTTGCGCAGAGTCTTGGTAAATGGTTGTGCTCTATCAGCCAACTGTGAGATGAACCTTCTGATAGACTGGATTCTCCCTTGGAGTGTTCTCATCTGGCTGATATTCTTAGGAGGTGGCATTTTCAGTATTGCTTGTACCTTTTCAGGATCGACTTCTATGCCTTTAGCTGAGATAATGTAACCCAACAACTTGCCAGATGTAACACCGAATGCACATTTCTTGGGATTTAATCTTAACTTCAACTTTTCCATTTTGTCCATGATTGGGCTTAAGTCTTGTAGGTGCATAGATCGTTTCATTATTTTAGCAAGAGTATCATCCACATAGTCTTCCATGGTTTTGCATCATATCATGGAAGATAGTCGTTACTGCCTTTTTTTAGGTAGCTCCTGCATTTTTCAAACTAAAAGGCATGACATTCCCGCAGAATGTTCCCAAGGCACATGTGAAGGCAGTATTTTCTTGATCCTCTGGAGAAATCTTGATTTGGTTGTACCCAGAGAAACCGTCCATGAGAGAATACATCGCATACCCAGCTGTTATGTCTACAATCATGTCAATGTTAGGCAAAGGAAATTTTTCCTTTGGAAATGCTTTGTTGGGATCCCTAAAATTAGTGTAGACTCTGATGGATTTGTCTGGTTTTGATACTAGTAGGATGTTGGAAATCCATTCTGCATAATCAATACCTCGAATGAATCCATCTTTGAGTAGTTTTTCCAGTTCAGCCTTGATAAGTAATGCAACATGAGGGTGCATTTTTCTGAGTTTTTGTTTTACTGGTTTTACTCCAGGAGCTATTGAGAGATGGTGCATGATAAGATTTGGATCTAAACCAGGCATATCTGAGTATGTCCATGCAAAGTTTATCTTCTTCTCTTTAAAGAAATCTATGAATTCCTTGAGCTCTTCTACAGACAAAGATTTAAAATGTGCATGTGAAAATGGGTACCTGCAAGCTGCATGAAAAAAACACACTTCAATAGATCCTTATATGGTTAGCGGGTTAGAAAACAAGAAATCTGAAAATGATAAACAACTACACTAACCTAAACTGATCCATTGCCTTCTAGTAGGCAGGAGTATGAGCTTGCTCTCAGGTCATCGCAAGCTCAGTGAATACACCAATAACCTAAATGAAGGATTTTAAAGCTATGCTAAATGATCTAAGATGATAGATGCAAGATGCAAATTTGTTAATTCAATCTAATTAGGATTCACTTTTAAGAGCACCAAATTGAAGTGTGTAAGATTCGTTTTAAAACACCAAAATTAAAGTGGGTTATAAGTTAGATTGTTTGCATGCTTAAAAAAAAATTAACAATTAAAGCTAAATTATTAATGCTAAGAATGCTAAAACATAAAAAAAAAACTACATAATAACGATGCAAAAATTAGGATCCCTATGAAGGAAAAGAGTTCCTCTTTTATAGAAATCTCTCTCGAATCGACGGTCGAGATCGAAAGAAAATAGTGGCTCATATTTGATTGAAGAAGCACAATCCATGTGCAAGTGATGTGATTGGTCGAAAGATTCAGTTGACTGAATTGACTGATTAGTCTTTTCAGAAACTTCCAAATTGATTTTTAGTTAACCGAAATGTTTCCAAAATGATAGATAGTGGAGAATTAGTTAACTGAGTGGAACTGGATTGTTTCCATTTTGATAATCAGTCAACTGAATGATGATGTCATATGCATTTTTAATAATTTAAATGATTTTGAATGCATATTTGTTTTTATTAATTAATTTAATTCCATTTTTTTATTTAATTGACAATTTGTAATTTTATTTAATTAATATATCAGAATATTAATTAAATAATAAATATAAAGTTTATTTGCCAATGTAATGTGATTTTAAGGATTAATTAATTAATCAAGTAAGATGATTGATTAGGACCTAGGGTTTAGGTCAGATCAGTTTAAATTTGATGAATTGCCTGTTTGATTTAGGACTTAGAATAATCAAGATTAGAGTTTCTTGATTAATTGTTGAGATTGGGGGTCTAGGGTTTGGATGACCATTTTTATATGATTACACATTTTCCCTATGATTTTTCTGAGTCTTAAATGAATTGGCCTCATCTAATTCGATGGCCTTTGCTTGAATTCCATATTTCTTAAGCTCTTTGGAAAATCCATATTGAACATACCTTGTGAACACGACGTCTCATTAGACCAAATTTATTTGAAGCATCTTTAAGTGTTTGGTGGACATACCTACCCATGTTTCAAATCTTCCATTATGATGCAAGAAAGAAGAGGTTGTAAATGGTCGTGGAATTTGCTTTTAAACCTCTTAATCTCATTGTTGAAAGTTTCCTAAAGCTTTTTAAATATTTTTTACCCAATCATTCTACTGGAGTCCCCATTTGGAACGCATGTCTCCCAAGGCGCTATGAACTTTACGCTCATACAAGGACGCATATGCCCTACTCCAAAACATCACAAAGTGACAAATAAGAGGAAATTACCAATTGGAATTTGTATTGTAAAGTCACTCCAAATGTATCTTGTTTTGGTTCCACAACAGTTGTTCGTACAACACAAAAATTAGGAATCTTTGAAGAATTCCCTCATTGTTCTTAAGTTGATAGTCATTTCAATGTTATGTGGACAACCTCTTCACTTTTGTTTTTACAGTAAATAATTACAATAAGTTTCACCCAATGCGTACGATCAATATTGAACGATGATCATGTATGCATCATAGAATCTTCTTCTTGGATTGTTTGTGGTTACATTACTTAATCATGTTCTTTAGTTATTGTTGCTCATCCTTACACATTTACAAATAAAAAACATCAGTATCAAATTTGCATTCTTTAGTTTCATTACATCCTATTCAACAATACATTACCGGTGGGTGAAATCATAACAAATTTTTAAATATTTTATTGTTTATAAGTAGAGTGATATAAGAGGAAAACTTATGAAAGAATTGTATGTGTTTAGTTATCTAGAACTAGAGATGAAATGTTATTCAAAGGATTTATTATTAATAATAATACTTACCTTCAGTGTGTCAAATCTTTACGACTAGTATTCCAAGTAGCTCTTAACATGTCATTGATAATCATGTATTTATTATTCTTCAATGCAATCAAACAATCCTTCTAAACATAAAATGCCTTAAAATTATTCAGGTTACCATTCACTAGCTATGTCAAAATCTCATCTTTCACTATTTTTTATAGAATTAATTTATGCAATTTTTCCTTGAACTTATTTCATATTTTTTTATAAATGTCTAACCCTCATATTTATTTCTAAGTTTTGAGGTGTAAGGAATAGGAAATGTCCATTTTAGATATAGGTTACTTCATAATAATAAACTTTTTTGCATTCCTAACTTAGTAATAGAACCATGCTTAATCATTTAAGGGTTTATGTTCAAATTTAAATATAGAGAATTGGATATTGTTTACTTTAGAATTAAGTACTCTCATTGAATCTCGTATAAGAGACATATTATTAATAGTGAATCTAATTTCTAATTAAAGAGAATGAAGTTAATTTATATGATTAATTATTTCAAAATGAAAAATATTTTTAGTTATTCTATTAAAAAGTAGATTAAATACTAGTTACTTAGAAGAAAGTGTCTTATTTAATTTCCTTATTGAAATCTCCTTATGTTTGTAAATCATTTATTTTAGTTTATGGATGTGAAGTTGGATTTAATAAATGATTGTTTTCATTAACCAAAAAGGAATTTTCTTTCAATCATTGAGATGATGTAGAAATTTAGTGAAGATTCCTAATGAATAAGAGGTACGTTAATATTGCAGAGAGTTAAGCAATTTCAAGAATGAGGAAATAGTAAGTGGAGTGATGTTTTTATTTTTTGCCGAATGTGTTTTTCTTCTCAAAATCCTTCTTATATTATGAAAGGGGTAGTAGTTATCTTTCCACAACAAATGAAAAACATAAGATAGGAAGAGTCATTTTTATCTCTATTCATGTGTGTTTGTTTGGTGTGGACATGTGTTGAATGTGGTAACAGGGAAGGATGGGTATTTCATTTTTAACTTGTTTGCCAGGAAATTGGATAAATAATGTTAAATGGCCAAAGCGATGTTTTCTTTTATTCATTTGATATTAGGTGAATGTATTTTGTTATTCTCGTTTCCATATCACTGTGTAGATACTACATTTTTCATGTATGAAATGTTAGATAGAATATAGTGTCTAGTTACTACATTTTTGAATGAGAGGTTGGATCATATTATTGAACTCCTAAATTAGTAAGGAGCCCTCTTAAATCAACAAGGGGCTCAAGTGGATAAATTGGAGCATGATTTGAGAGAAATTCATAAAGAGAATCCTTGTAATGAAGAGAAAAGGAAAAGAGAAGAAGATCAACTCTTAGAAGTGTTAGAAACACTGAGAGGGGGGGTGAATCAGTGTTTGTCTATTTATTATATTTCAGAAACTTAAACATAAATCAAACATACATTCAATGAAGCTTAACACAAGAACTCATAACACATGATATGTTTATGAGGAAACCTTGATTAGAGGAAAACCCTGGTGGGAATTAGTACCCACAAATATTGTACTAGTATAATGAACTTGTTAAAGTTCCTTTGCCCTGTTAGAAGCAGTCTTTACAATGCAGGTACAATGACCCTATTAGGAGTCTTTACAAAACCCTGTTAAAGGTATATGGCTCACTGCCAGAGCTCACTACTCAATAGGATGAAGGCTACAACCTTATGATAGTTGATATACACTATATCAAAAGTGAACTGTTGTGATGACACTATTGTCTGATCAGTTCCGTGTATGCGCTAATGTTCTTACTCTCTTAAAGAGTTTTATCTCATACTGACTTCATTATACTTCTCTTCTATATCTCTCTCATGCATATTCTTCGATACTTGTAATATTATTTTACATTACATACTTATATGTTCATGTCTCAATAGACGCAACTCGAAACAAGACTATAGTCGGCCCTAAAACATAACACACAATGCTTCCAAACTAATTTGCTTAAGCGTGTTTACAACATTACTAATTACTTTATTACAAACATACTATCATAGGCGCTTGGCCTTTACATAACAAAATAATATACGTTGATCAAAACACTAGTCGGCTTCCATGTTCTGTCTTCTAGACTGCTAGTGCACTGATCTATCTGTAACTTCTCCGTACTATCATTCTGTACCATGCATGTCTGGACTTAGTATGTACATGAAACATAGAACATGTATTTGAATGCACATACTTTGATTCAGTCTCTCGCGCGTGCGCTGATGTGTTGATCGTTGTATAACTTTGTCTGTCCTATTTTCCATACTTAGTCATTTTGTCTTCTAAGTTTACTTAGATAGAAACTTAGTATGACTTTTTTGCCATGGTGACAACACAAAATAAGTCATGCATCCTCAGGAAGTCAACTTGCCAACAATCTCCCCCTTTGTCATTTATGGCAACAAAGGAATGTGGCCAAGTTTCTCAAAATGACTTAGTCACAAAAAACTGTCTATCATAGCATCTTTTAATATATACACATATTGATCCCCATATATACACATTCTCTATTACTCACCCTTTGAAATTAATGACAAAGGTGTCCAAAACTTGTAAGTCTTCTAGATACTTACTCCATGTAAACATCTGGGTACACAACCTGAAGAGACTGGATCTCTTTCTGCCAGAATACCTTCATTGCATCAACTGTCTAAAGATGCGGGCATAAGGCATATGTCAGCTTCTCCATCTTTATCAAATCCATGTAGGGACCTTAATCATATGTCACAATGGTGGAATCAATCTGTTTAATGTTCTCATTCAGAATTGCTAGGGAGGGCGCAAGTGCATTTCTCAATTGAGTTTGTCTGACTCTTATCTTACTGATCTCCAACTTAGCCTTTTCAATCTTGTCCAACTGACCTTGATAGACATTGTTACAGATGTTCATGTCTTCTGTGGATGTCTCAACTAATTTTCTAATACTATCCATCGTGATCTCTGCCTCTTCTATCTTTTTGATATGTTCAGAGGTGAACTTTACTCTGTCCATGCAGTTTGCTATAACTTTCTTACCTTTAGCTGCCAACTCTTTCAATATAGATTGCCCAATCTTTAGATATTTTAGGTCTAAGGTAAAATTCCTTACCAATTCATTCAATCTCTCCTTTTTATATTCATCTTCTGCAATTCTAGTAGTAGAGTCTACTAGGTCTGTAAAGTGTGCTTTGAAGCTTTTTAGAATGTTGTTGACATCTTCAACTGATTGAATTTTGGCTACTTTCTTGTCTGTGGGCACTAGATCATTCAAGATGTTTACTGATTCCAAGAAAAAAGGGTTCCTCATAACCTATTTCTCTTTAGATTTTTCCATAGAAAGAATGCTGATCTTTATTAAGTCCTCTTCTCCCCACGCATCTAAACTTGCTGAGTCGGGAGTTAACCTTGACAACAATGAGGTAGATGGTAAAGTGGATGGAGTGAATATAGTATTTTGACTGGTATCCATGCATTCACTCTTTACATGTATCTCCTTGACTAGTGTCTCATTCTCTTGAGTATCTTTCTCTTTATTGAAGTCTATTGGATCATTGGAGGGAACTTCATCTTGTTGTACAGATGTATCATCAGTGCACATCTCTTTAGTGCTTACAAATGCTTTATCTACTTTGTCCATGTCATTGTCATATTTTGTCATGGATATCTTGATATTATCAACCACTATAGTATCTTCTGAGTTTTTTGCTGTATCAAAAGTTATTGACACTAAGGGCGCTAAAACCTGTGGACCTATCATAGGTGTGTTTTGAATCAGTGGTTCTGTAACCTGTTTGGGAGGAGCTGGAGTTACCTTTGTTGTAGGCTTCGTTGATGGATACATGTGTCTATCCATAAACACTTGTGCAAAATATTTTTCTGTCTCTTTCCCAACTAACTCATATTCTTTGATCATAATATGAAGTGTTCTTGTCTTAGTTCTGAGATGAGGATTCACTAGATCTAACATAATTGCCTTCTCATCATGTGAGCATACAGGGAGAAGATTATCCAATGTTTCTTCTCTTATCCTCATGTCTTCCTCAATTGCATGTCTCTTCATTATTTCTAGTATGTTTCATAACTTATCAGGTATCACTGTCTTAAGTTCAAGAACTGACTTCTTATAATTAATCATGTGAGAGATGATCATACAATGTATCTCAGTTTTATCAATCTCTTGATACTTTTCATAGACCTTAGCAATTGTGTCTAGTCTACCTTCATTAATAGTCATGTTCTTTAAGACATTTAGACTAGGTCTAAATCCTACCTCAGGAGGAGCTTGAGTGTTCCTTGTTGTGCTCCGTGTGTTCCTTGAGGATGGGTGATTTGTGGGTGCTTCCTTCCTTCCTCTAGACTTATTACTTGGTATAGAAGGTGGAGATGAGTCTAGGTCAATAGTGGTAGAGGGCGTAGAGGTGCTCTCTACTTTCTTCTTCTTATGGATGTCATCAGTCTTCTCAAGTTTTTTGGCTATCTTGGCTTCTGTAGCTTTGTCAAGATCTTCTTGAGTGACTCCATGAACTCTTAGAATGCTAAATGTGATTTTGGATGCCTTCCTTTTGTTATCAGCACTATATAGAGTATAGTCAACTTCATTAGTCTTTTCTCTGTAAGTGCCCCATCTGGGCTCATTGGGATCTTTGGGCGTAGACAAAAGGACCTGTGCATATCCTTCCAATACATGTTCTTCCACTTCATACCCAAGTGGATGAATCCATTTAGTTCTAGGCTCAACTGCCTCCATGCAAGTGCAGTCAGTCTCTACCATGAAGCATATTGTTTCGTTATACTTTTCAACAATCTTCTCAGGTCTCCTGAACCTCTTCTGCATCTTGATCCTGAAGTTTTGATGTCCATGTCCATAGCATCCTTTGCACTACTCTCTAATGTGGCTTTTAGTGAGATTTGAGACATAGTGGGTTTGCTTCTGTCTAGGTAAATATTTGCAACCTTACCAACAATATGGAAGTATAGATAGATGATCAAAGACCCAAACCTGAATGTCTTGCTCTTTTTATGCTTGATAACTTGAATGTTGTCAATCAATTGAGCGCGCAATATCTCACATAGATTGTACTGAGTGTTATCCTTCACCATCCTTATAGCTACTAGAACAGTTGTTGCAGAGACACTATTCAATCTACTTTCTTGCTGGAACTTGTAACCAAGGATCATAGTAAGAAGCTTTATGTCTTCTTCCTTGATAGGATTAACTGTCATACGGTGCCTGTCACTTCTGGATAGGCATGCTTTCTCAACCTGTTTCTTAACATCCTTTCCAGTAGGAAGAACTAGTCTAGTCTTAGGAAGTCCTATTAATTCATGGATTAGGTCTGCAGTAATACGGATGGGAACTTCACCAATCCAGTAGAGGTCATCATGAATCTTGCTCAACAAGATTTTAACCCATTCTGGTTCATAGAATTCGTGTGCATTTGATTACTTGAAGATAGGGTTGTCTTTGAGGTGCGCATATTCATCCTTGAATGAATAGTTTGGTTTCATCATCAAAGCCATGAGAGTGGCTATACTATTATCTCCAACTGTTTCCTTTTTACAATAAATGTATGCGCGGATGTCTTCTACATGAACGAATCCTAACGGAGTTTTGGAGAAAGCTCCTTCCACATCATCCACTATGGATTTAAATGGATGCCTTTTAAATACAAATCTCTTCCTCTCAGCAATGTCAAATACAACTGGAGTTGCCATACTTACTTGATGATTGATTAAATAGGGTTTCACAAAAATTTTAAATGACGCGACTGCTAGGGTTCCATTCCAACTTCTTAAGCGTCAAATATGTTATGCTTCTGTGCTTTGATGCTCAGTGCTCTCTAAATTCTGTGATCTCAAATGCAAATGTGAAGAAGATCGAACACTTACATCTTTTTATAAAAGTTACTGCATTTATTGTTTGCAACCGTACGCAGTTTTCACAGAGAATCTCAAACTTTGTTTAGAGTGTATTATAGATAATGTGTGCATGCATACTACATCCAACTATGATCATAAACATAATTTCATAGGCACATACTCAGAGGTGAGTATACCAGCCGTGCAGGGGTTTCGAGCTAGAATAGCTCCCCCTAAGACCAAGAAGGTCTATTCAACCAGAGGTAGAGGATGTGTTCACTGTGGATGTATCAACTAATTTTTTCTCTATATTTTCCTTCTTTACTTCAACCCAAATTTTTCTTGAATCTTCTTTTGCTTGAACAAACTTGACTTCTCCTTCTTCTTCAAATAGTGATTTCTTAGGATCCTCTTGTTTTTGAGTTCTGGATCTACAGAACCTTGAGATGTGTCCAGCCTTTCCACATGTGTGACAAATGATAGGAGGTATGATGTTCTTGTTCATCATGCTGCACTGCTTTGTTGTGTGTCCATTGTAGTTACATATCTAACATGTAATGTTCTGCAAATTTCTTTGAGGCTGATTTCTCTGATTGTGCTGTGTCTGATTTCTTTGATTTGTTCTACAATGTATAGCTCTGTGACCAAAATTATTATAGGAGTAACAATAACCATTGAAAGGTCTTACCTCTTTGCAATTTCTTGCCAAATGACCATGTTTATTACATGCATAACAAGTTCTGTTAACTTGCTTGATTTCTCCTTTAGGTGGATCTATTTTAATCTCTGCAACATTTTCAATTTTCTTTGCTTCTGAAGATGCTTCATGTGCTTTCTTACTTTCTTTTATTTCAACTTGTGCTACACTGAATCCAAGACCAGTAGTGTCGCCTTTTTGCTTTTGTGTATTGAGTTGAGATTGAAGCGAATCAGAACTTGTGTGGAGTTTGTCAATCTTATCCTTTTTTTCTATTAATTCAGATTCCATCTTTTTCTTTATGTTCTCCGATTCCAAGACTTTCATGTTTGCTTGCAAAAGTTCATCTTCTAATTGTTTGCTTTCTTTGATCTTTTCTTCAATAGCAATTTGACTGTCTGTTAGCTGTTTATCCAGATTTTCAATTTTATCTTTCAGAGACATGTTCTGTTCATTCAACTTTTTGACCATTTTCCCTAAATCACCTGTAGAACAATCTTTCAAATCTTTTCTCAATTTCTTGATAAGCATTTGTGAGCCATCAACTTTCAGTCTAAGTTCTTCATTTTCTTTTTCAGATCTATCAAGATCTTCAAGAGCTGCTTCAAGATTCTTTTTCAAATGTTTTTCTTCTGCTAAGTCCATGATCTCCTCAAGTGGTGAAACTTTCTTTCAGAGGACCAGAGCTCTGATACCAATTGTTAGAAACACTAAGAGGGGGGGGAGGGGTGAATTAGTGTTTGTCTATTTTTTATATTTCAGAAACTTAAACATAAATCAAACATACATTCAATGAAGCTTAACACAAGAACTCATAACACATGATATGTTTATGGGGAAACTTTGATCAGAGGAAAACCCTAGTGGGAATTAGTACCCACAAATGTTGTACTAGTATAATGAACCTATTAAAGTTCCTTTGCCTTGTTAGAAGCAGTCTTTACAATGCAAGTACAATGACCCTGTTAGGAGTCTTTACAAAACCCTGTTAAAGATATATGGCTCACTGCTAGAGCTCACTGCTCAATAGGATGAAGGCTACAACCTTCTGATAGTTGATATACACTATATCAAAGTGAGCTGCTGTGATGACACTACTGTCTGATCAGTTCCGTGTATGCGCTGATGCTCTTACTCTCTTAAAGAGATTTATCTCATACTAACTTCATTATACTGCTCTTTTATATCTCTCTCATGCATATTCTTCAACACTTGTAATATAACTTTACATTACATACTTATATGTTCATGTCCGAATAGACGCGACTCAAAACAAGACTATAGTCGACCCTAAAAAATAATACACAACGCTCCTAAACTAATTGGCTTAAGTGTGTTTACAACATTACTAATTACTTTATTACAAACATACTATCATAGGTGCTTGGTCTTTACATAACAAAATAATATATGCTGATCAAAATACTAGTCGGCTTCCATGTTCTGTCTTCTGGACTGCTGGTGCACTGATCTGTCTATAACTTCTCTATACTATCATTCCATACCATGTGTGTCTGGACTTAGTATGTACATGAAACATAGAACATATATATGAATGCACATACTCTGATTCAGTCGCTTGTATGTGCGCTGATGTGCTGATCGATGTATAACTCTGTCTATCCTATTTTCCATACTTAGTCATTTTTTCTTCTAAGTTTACTTAGATAGAAACTTAGTATGACTTTGTTGCCATGATGAAAACACAAAATAAGTCATGCATCCTCAGGAAGTCAACTTTCCAACAAGAAGAATACAGGACAAGAGAGGAAGATCAACATAATGAGGAAAGAAAGAGGAATGGGGAAAAAGGAAAAAGAGAAGAAGACCAACAACCTGAGGCACGAGTGAAATAAGGTTGAATAGAAAAGGAATTAAGAAAGGACCTCAAAAAGGTCACCCCACTACCCTTCGATGGAAAAATGATTAGAGATGTAGCTGAAGCATGGATTTTTTCCATGGAGAAATATTTTGAGATCCATAATCTATCAAAGGAATCACAAGCTATGTGGGGGGCCTAACGACTTGTAGGTGAAGCTACCACCTGGTGGGATAATGAGTGTGCTGAGAAATAATTGCGACCTAGGGAGATAACTTGGGAAGTGTTCCTGTAATTTTTTTGAAAGAGGTGGCTTTCATAGTTGCATTTTGATAAAAAGGTGATAGAGTTCTAGAATATCATGCTGGAGACCATGACTATAACACAATACAATGAAAATTTTTCCCCTCTTTTGAAATATTTTCAGCAATATCATATGGATGATCATTTCAAGATTCACAAGTTCATTTTGGGATTGAGACTCAAAATTGGTACAAATGTGGATATGCACAATTTAGCAAAAATGGACCTAGCATTCATAAAGGCCATCAAACAAGAGTAGAAGGTCCAACAAATGTCGGGATAGATCACAAAAAGTAAAGGCATAGTAATACACAAGGATATAAAAAGAGGAAATTATAGAGTAGAAAACAACATAAGGGTGGATATCATCAGATAAGGAATCTCAGAAGGGATAATGGTGCATAGGGGAGATCTTAGGGGAATTTTGATGGAAACTCAAATAAGAAGAACAATAATAATCAGAATTATAATATAAATAATAACAAGAACAATTCCAAGAGGAACAAGCTAGATAGATGTGAGGGACCTCCTGATGAATGTTATATTTGTGGTGGGAACCATTATGAAAACACATGTCCCCAATGCCCAATCAAGAAGGATGATAAAGGATAGCAGATTCAGGGACAACACTAGATTCATTTTGTTTCTGACAATAGGTATGTTGAATTCCAAACATCACCTATTGATATTACTAGTAAGCTTTTTGGTCACCAAGTTTCTATTTTAATAGATACGAGAGCTACTAAATGTTTTATTGATCCAAAAGTTGCATCTAAGCTGCCTATTAGAGTTGGTTATGTGTCAAAACCTTGGTCAATTTAGTATGGATATCAGGAAGAGCATAGGGTAGATCAATGTTTAACATGTAATAAGTTGGAACTTATGAGCTTCCAAACAATGAATCTTTATGTAGCCCATTTTAGGGTCTTATGACGTAGTCCTAGGGATCAATTAGTTAACCAAGAACAAGGCAATAGTTAACCACCAAGAAAAAATTGTGGGTTTCCTTGATGACAAAGGGAATCCTATGGAGGTTCAAGGAGTGAAAAGACCAATTGAGTTGAGACAAATCTCAGCCATGCAGCTGAAGAAGGCACACAAAAAAGGGTGTATGATCTATGCGATTCATGTCAAGGACCATGATAACACAAATCCATCATTGGATGTTTATCCTATTCTCAAGGAGTTGTAGGATGTGTTTTCGGGGGAGTTACCTGAATTGCCTCTCAAGAGGGAGTTCAATTTTCCTATAGATTTCCTTCTAGGAACTAAGCCTCAATCCAAGGCTCCATATGGGATGACTACTACTAAACTATATGAGTTGAAGGTGTGGTTGTAGGAGCTCTAGTGATTTTTTTCAAGAAGAAGGATAACACCGTGTAGTTATGAATCAATTATAGGATGCTAAACAAGGTGACCATTAAGAACAAGTATACTCTCCCATAAATTGATGAATTTTTTGACCAAATTAAGGGAGCCAATTTTTTTCCAAGATTGATTTGAGATCTAGGTACCACCAATTGAAAATTAAGGAACATTATGTAATGAAGACTACATTCAGGGCTCTGTATGGACATTATGAGTTTTTTGTACAACCCTTTAGTTTGACAAATTGTTTAAATAATAACAAAAAATAAAGAGAGACGGGAAATTGTTTAATTCAATGAGCAGGAGTAAGAAGATTTACCATGAATTAGTTCAAAAACTAGGAGCATTCACCAAAGATTCAAGCAACAAGGAGACAAGATTTTGAAGGGGGAAAAGCATGAAAAAACCCCCGTGATATAAAGAATGGGCAAAAAATGCCTCAGAGAGAGAGACAGAGAGAGAGCCAAGCTCATACAATAGTATTCAAGAAGGAGAATTAACCTACTTAGTCTATCTAAGAAGAGAAGGAGAGACATCTCTTTAATAGAGATGTGAGAGAGGAGTTGCATGGTAACTCCCATATCTATGTATGCCACATTTCAATAGTGTGTGAGACAAGTGTAGGATTCCTCATAAGGAGGAATAACTAAAAAAAGAAATTACAATAAAAGGAATTATCCTCACACTTGTACAAGAGGACAAAATAGGTGTAGGGATTCCATAAGAATCTCCTACTTACATTAGTACAAGTAAAGATTAAATT
>MU228439.1:461087-491112 GCA_018584345.1 Thuja plicata
GGAGGAATAACTAAAAAAAGAAATTACAATAAAAGGAATTATCCTCACACTTGTACAAGAGGACAAAATAGGTGTAGGGATTCCATAAGAATCTCCTACTTACATTAGTACAAGTAAAGATTAAATTATAACACAAATGCACTTGCAACATTTATGAACTTTATGAATGGTGTATTTAGATATTGCCTCAATAATTTTATGTTGATATTTATTAATGATATCTTTATCTATTCTAAGTCTTTGGAGGAGCATGATAAATATTTGGGGATAGTTTTGTAGCATTCAATAGATCATATGTTATATGAAAACTATACCTAGGTCATATCATAACAGTAGAAGAAGTCAGAGTTGATCCTGATAAGATCAAGGAAATAGTAGAACGATCCGCTCCTTGAAATGTCAAAGAGGTTCAAAGTTTCATGGATCTTGCTAGTTACTGTAAAATTTTTATAGAGGGGTTCTCCAAAATTGTAGTACCAATCACTTATAAGGAAATAAATTTGAGTGGATGGAAAAATATGAACAAACTTTTCAACTGAAGAAGAAGAAGCTTACTTTAACAACTATTTTGAATGTTCATGATTCTAATGGGAAGTTCACAGTTAATACAAATGAATCATGTAAAGGAGTTCAGAGAGTGTTAATGCAGAATGGTCAAGTGGTGGTATATGAGTTATGGAAACTAAAGAAGTATGAACTCAATTATGCACCGCATGATTTGAATCTAGCCTCAATAGTCCATGCATTATAGATGTGGAGATACTGCCTTTTAGGTAAACCCTTTGAATTGAAGACTGATCACTTGGGACTCGAGTATATTTTTACATGGATAAATCTCAATGCTTGTAAAATAAAATGGATTGAGTTCCTTAGTGAGTATGACTTTGGGATTGAATATATAAAGGGGAAGGAAAATGGATTAGATTATGCTCTTAGTGGGAGGAGACATCTTTTAGCTATATCTACCACCAAGACAAACTTGAGGCAATAGTGGTGCAAGGCACCTCCCTATTTGATGTTTTTATGTGTTTTATATTTGGATTAGGAGTTGGTGTGTGGTTTGAAATAGGATCCAATAGGTTGGATACTATGTTGATCTATTTCATGATTGTAAGAGCTATAGTGTTCATTAGGTGATTTAGGGTCATTTTGGGTTAAATTAGTGAAAGTTGCTATTTTGATGGAATTTGGGTTTAATGTGTGTTTTAGGACCCTACATATCCTACCTAGGGTCATGGAAGTCAAACTCACCCATCGAGTTGAGAAGAAGAGTCAAAATGCTCAAAATGTCAAAAGTTGCTCGAGCAACTTTTGCAAGAAATGGAGAAAATATAGTTAGATCAGTTGTAATTTCCCATGCTCGGTATATGAGCATGGATTCGATGTTTTGAGATGGTTAATGAAATTTTGGATTGCAACAATTATTTCTGGTACTTCTGTACGAATGACTGTAGTTGCATTCTTGTAATCTGTATTGTCTTTTTGCTACTGTACGGCTGTGTATGGATTGGCATAGGCGATCGAACCCCATGGGGGTGTAGTGGTTTCAATTAGCTTCAATATGCAATAGATAGTTTGTTTCCAAGTTCTTTTAGTGTAAAGTTAGTGAATTTTGAAGGTCACTGGTCTGCAAGTGACATTACAGTGTTGTTTAGTTAGAAATGACTCTAACCTAAGAACCCACAGATGGATTTGGCTGAAACCATGGGGGAAGTAGGGTTAGATTTTGTAGATACGGTTTTTGTTTCCATTTTTTTTGTTTCAATGGATTTCCTAGATCAAATGGAAATCCCTATGGCTAACTGTTGAATACAGGTGAGCTAGGACAGGGTGGAGAAAGACTTGGTTCGAGCACCCATGAACTTTGGGAAGAGACTTAGTGGAATTTTTAGATGCCCTAGATAGTCTCCTAATTGGATTCAAAGGTGGAAGGAGGAGAATCAAAGTTTGGAGACCTTTTTGATAATTGTTCATGTTGACTGGTCCAAATGCCTAAATAATAGGCTATAAACTAGGGCATGGTGGAGTTTAGGTTTATGGGTGCAACCAGAAGTTAGGAATTTGAATTCTAATAGTGTTCATAGGTACCTTGAATATTTTCAAGGTCTTTTGTGGATTCATTTGGAGAATTTGGGAGCAATAAGCCAAACATAATGAATTTAGACCTACTAGGAATTTGGCAATTAGGCCTCCTAGTGAAATTGTGACCAATTGGATTGGTAAAGAGTCTAAAAGTATGGGAAAGGGTTCAAAATGACCTTTGATGGGCCAAGTAGATAGTTAAGATTATAAATGAATGTGTGGGAAGATCCGAAGTAGGGTTTTGGGATTATAGGAAGGAATCTAGTGAAGAACACTAGGCATTTGGGGAACTAGTGGGACTAGTTAAGCCTAGAAACTTTGGAATCTTCCAAAGATCAACTATACCTTGGAGGAGAAGTTGATAGTGAGGGTCTTGGAGATCCTAATTGGGAAAGAATCCAAAATAAGTAACTATTGGATGCTTAGGAGAGAGAAAGAACCCTATTGAGTGAAGAAAACACTAGAGTACCAAACCCTCTACATCAAATAGGTCTTGCATAATCTTTAGGATGATGAGAATTATGTTTTGGTCAAATCATTATTGTAAGAAGATCCATTTGATTACCATTTGGATGGATATTCTTTTGATTGGGATAGAATTTTGAGATATCAGGGGAGAATATATGTTCCCAACCAAGTTAGGTTGAGGAAGATGATCTTAGATAAGATGCATAATATGCATTTTTGAGGTCATCTTGTTGTGAATAAAATGGTAGCTAACATGACCATTATATTTTTGGCTAATACTTAAGAGAGACATTATCACTTATGTGGCACAATGTTTAGAATGCCAATGAGTCAAGGCTAAGCATATTCACTCAGCAGGGTTGTTATAGCCACATGATGTACCAGAGATGGCAAGTCATTAGTGTTGGAAGTCTAATATGGGAAAGAAGTAACTGAGAGGGGGGGTAAATCATATCTATAAAACTTCTACCAGTTCTAGAAAAACTAATTGAACCATGTATTCATAAACATAAACTGAAATGGTGTAAAGATTTAACGTCTAATCATGAACACATAACACAAAGATTTGGTAACCTAGAAATCCTTGAAGGTAAAACTGGGGTGGGGATGACACCCACAAATCTTCACTACTGAAGTAATAAAGTGTGTATGGCTAAAAAAATTTGATCACTTTTGATGATCTACCCTGTGAACAATCTACCTTGTTAAAGGATTTAAACTTACAACAAAGTAAGCATTCAGTTAAGAGATTTACAAAGGCCTGTTAGGACCACTCTGTTAAGAGATTTACCCTCATTCACTTGTTAAAATGTATCAGTACCCGATTCTTCAGTCTGTACTACAAATGCTTATAATAGATCTCCTCTTTCCAACTCTTAAATGATCTCTCAATCTGATTTATCTATGTTCTTCTCTTCACTGCTATGTTCGGTCACTTTGTCTAGTCAATGCTTCAGATATGAAAAACATGCATATACTTCTGATCTCTTCTCTTCACATCCGCATCTAAACATACATACTTTCACACTTACAGATAGATTAGGGTTTGAAGCACCCCATATATAGATCATCCAGATCAAGATCAATGATCTAGACCCATCATCTTTTACTGCTTAGGCATCCCTAAAATTGATTGGTTGCATGGCTTGCATAGGGATCCATGATCATAAAAATAACCTATAATTAATGCATTAAATATTTGTGCATGATCATTAAATGCTCCATAGAAGTCAGTCAAAATAATTTACCTTGGTGTTTGTGCCATTCCAAACACATATACAAAAATTGTCTTGCTCGGCATACCCAAACACTGGAGCCAAGTCAATACTATCTTGCTCAACATATCTATATGTTGTCGCTCGACACTAACTCTTTTATGCAACTCGAAAATCATTCTGCTTGACATCCATTGTGTACTTGGTGACCTCTGATTTGCTCGACAGTAACTACTAATCGGTCTCAGCCTTAGTGAGATGGCTTGGTTGCAGTGATGACCGACCAACATGCCTTGACTATGACTAAGTGTGGGACACTAATAGAAAAAAAAACTTAGAGATCAACAATCTCCCCCTTTGTCATTAGTGGAAAAAACACTTTGTCGTGACTCTTCTGTCCTTTACAAAAAAAAATATAGTACTCAAATAGACTTAGAACTCAGAACTCCCCCTAAGATTCTAACTCGGCCAATTCTCCATAAAGACTTCACTACATATACAACATATGTACATACATACTTACATTTCTTCATGTTGAATCTTATGATATTTCCCCCTTGTTTTTGTCACTCTTGTTACTTTGATCTGCTGGGGTCGTTGGGGTCAAACCATACTTATCCAAAAATGGTTTATGGATTTGTAGTATCATTACTAATGCATTATCCCAACTTGTCCTTATAGATTCCAAAACTTGAAATTTGATTTCTAGCTTTGCAGCTAGATCAATCAGACTCTCTGCAATGTTCAGAGGTGGATCTTTCGGTGCTAGTTCTTTTGCCAATTTCACCTCTTTCGGCATAACCTCCAAATGTGGTATCAACATTGTCTGAATTGAAATCAATTTCGCCCTTATTCTTCCATCATTAGCCATAAGCTCGTCTAGCCTCCCTTGGGCATGTGTCAACCTGCTAAAATGAAAAGAGCTTGAACTTGCATCCATGCTCAGTGACTGTCTTGTTGACTTCAAATATACTTGTAGCTTCTAAATAAGTTGTTGATTCCCCTTTGTAAAGAATTCAATATCACATAGTTGTGTGTACAAAGAGAGAACATTCTCTATCACTTCTTCTAAGTTTCTTTCCAGATTAGAAAGTACAACCTTCTTCTCGGTAAGATTTTTTGCAACTTTCTCAAGTAATTTGGTCTCAAATGTTCTCTCGAAATGTTGTAGGAGCTTCTCATTTGCATCTATGTCATCAGTGTTCACCTTCTAAACAATATGAACTAGTTGTTCCAAGATAGGTGCCTGCTCATTTAGGTCTTGAAATTCAAATGCGTCAACAAATATTTCTTTAATTTCATGTAAAACCTGCTTCTATTGATGTTCTCGTTTCAATTCTTCTTGCTTCCTCTTCCTGTTCAATAAGTCCTGCAATATTAACATCTTCTTGTAAGATAAGTTATCAATATCCCTTTTTGGAATGACTATAACTTCGTCAAGTGTAACTTCAGAGCTCTTGATCTTTTTCTTCTTATGTGATTTATTTTTCATTAGCTCTGGTGAGCTGCTACTCGGTTTGTGTTTAGCTTTCAAAATACTAGTATCATCACTGATTGATACTATCTCCTTCTGAGTATTAAGTATCTTCTCGGAAGATGTATCAACACTCGTAACTTCAAAAAACACCAAAGGAGTAACATTAGGTAAT
Organism: Thuja plicata; assembly: GCA_018584345.1. Lineage (NCBI taxonomy): Eukaryota > Viridiplantae > Streptophyta > Pinopsida > Cupressales > Cupressaceae > Thuja > Thuja plicata. The sequence continues at coordinate 466,501 of MU228439.1, forward strand.
TGTACCAATGCTTGAATGGCCTCTTCCTCCTTAGGTTCCTATTTCTCCTTGGTCTCAAGATTCTTGGTCACCTCTGTGACTTCTTCAAGTGATTTGGAGATATCTAATGTAGACTTATCAGATTTTTCTTCTTTGCTTTTATCTCCCTCTGCATTGTCTTCAAGGTTGGCCTTGGTAGGTGAATATGGAATTATGAGTGTTTCTTTTCCTTGTTCCTTGGCTTCAAACCTTATGTTACCTCATCAACTGTTAAGTCCTTAATTTGTTCTTCCTCAACCTTATCTTTCTCCTCATCTTCAACATCTTCCTTCAACTCATCCTCAACAATATCAATCATTTCATCTTCAATATCACCATGTGTCTTATCCTCAGTATTATTTGGCTCACCAATGTCTTCTTTGTTGTCAAGCTCAATTTGTTTAGATGTGCCTTCATCTTTATTCTTCTCAACTATTAATCCAAAGATAATCTTCCATATAATTTGGATTTGCTACACAACACCTTCTACATCATTCTTTAGTATGGGATAGGCTCTCAATTTAGGAATGAATCTATTCCTATATTGATCCATAAATTTTTCTTTTTATTTCTTTGTTAACTCAGGCATAATTTGAGCTAATGCCCCTTCTCTTATTTGTCTTTCTGTCATAATGGCATGTTGTCATCTCTCATTAATTTTGTTTTCTAGTTCATTAGGGACTAGGTTCCCAATCTCCAAAGGTGTCATCTTATATAATACTAACATGTCCATCATAGCTTCTTCTATCTTTGCCTTATCAACTTTGCTTAATTTCTCAAACTCAATGAACTTGAAACCTAACAAACCTGCGGAATTTTGGATGCTGTGACTTCATCAACATTAGAAGGGTGTTTATGTGTTGCAACTTTGAACTTGCTGATATCCTTGGTTTCTGTCAATTCTTCATCTTCTTCACCTTTTCCCATAATATATTTTCTTCTCAGTTTCCTCTTAGGGTGGCTCAGCTCAAATTCAATTTGAACTTGTTTTCTCTTCCCCAAGCTTACCCCTTTAGCATCCTTTACCAGCTTCTTCTTTGGTGGCTTGGCTGATATAGTAACAGTTGATGTTGTGGTTCTTAGTTGAGATGTGGCAGGAGGAGTAGATTTCTGTTGTAAACTCCTCTTCTTGGTTGGCTCGACAACCATCACTTTCTTGCCCTTTTTTTCCACTTCCACATCATCATCACTTTCCTTAGAATCACTAGATTGGTCCTCTCCTTGACCTTGTGTTATCTATATTGGTGCATATTCCTTTTCTTCTTCTCCTAGTATCTTCTCAAGATTCTTCACAATTTTCTTTCTCTTCCTCTACATTGTTGCAGCTTTCAACTATGTAGTTATCTTTGATTTAGCTTCATCATAGTTTCCAAATCTCTTGGCTTTTTCTATCAATTTCCTCTGCAAGTAGAGTTGTGATAGCTGTAGATGTTTCATCTATGTTTACTTCATAGGGTAATAGCCTTAGCCATGCTACCCTTGGTACTACAACTTGCACATAGGTGTTATCAGTATCAACTAGAAAGCAAACATCATTATAATGTTTCTCCACTAGTGATGCCAGGATTCTGGTCCTTAGTCTCATCTTTTTTTTGAACTCCACAAAATAATTACCCATGACAGTATCAAAATTCTCTCCTAACTGTTGAATGAACTCGGTAATCTAAACTATTATTAGTTAGTCCTGACTCCATACAACATCTCCAACTTTGCACATATAACATGCTTGCACATCATGGATCATGAGTACCTTATGTGGAATCGATGACAGGGCTCCTGTAATATCTCCCTTCTTCACAATTTCAAGAATGACTCAAAAATTTGGCGGTGCACACACATCACTCCTGACCAACTGAACATTCACCATTGCCTTGTCTTGTCTTTTTCACACCAATGGATGAACTGGATGCCATTTTTGCAAGTTAGGGTTCACAAAGCGGATTCTGGGTAACTCGGCAACAACGAGTCTTCAACCTTCTCAATACTTGTTGACAATGCACAAGTGGAATTTTTTCAAACTCTGCTCAAATCGCTCTCGAATCGCCTTTAGAATTCTCTGCAAACTCTAATCGTTGTGTGGAATAGAAAATGAATGCCTAATTTGATTATATACCCTCAAACGGTCATATTAGGTCTTTAATAAATGCTTCATGGATTGGTAGGTGGATAACAATTGTCCTCGGTCCTTCATTAAATAGATCAATTATCACACACCACTCAGTCAGAACAGTGACTCGGTCACTACTGACGCTCGGTCGACATATCAGCTTGGTTGGTAAGGAAGCTTGGCATATGTTGATACTGATGCTCGATATCAAATATCCATTACAGTTATTTTGCTCGGTTCTTGTCTTATATCTGTCCTAATGCATCTTAACTTATGTAGATATGGAATTTAATACATCTTATGTTAGGAACTAGTGTAAAATATAGCATTTTGAGAAAACAATTCCTTACATACCTTTCTGCTTAATTGGAAGTAGTGTGATCACTTGATCTATTGGATTGGGTGATCTCAGCTTCACTGGATCCACTACTGCTCGTATCTTCTTTCTTTCTCCATGTCACATTCATCTGATTCCTTATCTGCTCAACAATAGGTGTCGCGGCTTTGGTCTTGCAATCTCTCTCGGTATGACCGATCTTGTGACAACTATAGTAGACCATACTTCCATCCATCCAAATTTTGGATTTACCTCTAAAGTGTGTACTTATACAATTCTCTATAACATGACCATATTCATTGCAATAATGATGATTGTGCCTTGTATTATAATCCCAATTGAATGTGTTACCTTTCCTCAGTGTATTGTCTTGTTTCATGGATGTCCATTTGGATTTTGGATTGGATCTGCAATATTGGGTTCTATGACCAAATTTATGACAATTGTAGCAATGTCCTTGGAATCTAGGTGAAGTAGGTGTATTGCTAGTCTTTGATCTGCATTCATGTTCTTGATGTCCATGCTTCTTACAGTTAAAACAATATCCATTGAATTTAGGTTTAGGATTTGACTTACTATTCTTTCTTCGGCATATGTTTGTTGTGTGACCATGTTTCCCACAGTGATAACATGTAGGCTTGTTCTTCGGCTTTGCATTCCTCAGTTCTCCACTCTTTGATGATTCTCCTTCTTCAATGGAAGACTGGTGCTCAGTATGTCCAAGTCCAGATGTGTCACTATTCCTTCTTGGTGATCTCATAAGTTCCTCAAAGTATCTCAATGCTTTGTTTGGTTTGTTTATCCTCTCAATGAGTTCTCTTTCAGATCTCAATACATTTTCCAGTTGATTGTTCTCAGATCTCATATATGTGATTTCAGTTTTTATTTTTTATTTTTTTATCTCTTGATTTGAAAATAACAGTTGGTTGAACATGTCCAATTGATTGTTTGTGAGCTTCTGCACATCACTAGTCCTTTCATCAAGTCTGGTAGCCATCTGTCTCTTTTCTTCTTCTGCCACTGTCTTGTCTTCCTCAACTTTCTTCTTCTGATCAATCACCTCACATTGTGTTATTGATTGAGTTTCTTGTTCTATCTTCAGACTTTTGACTTGTTCTTTCAATGTGTTGTTCTTCTCCAATAGATCTACAATCACTGCATTACTTTCTTTCTTCTTTGTATTGAGTATCTTTCATCTGAGTTGCTAATTCCTTCCTAGCTTTTAAGGATTTCCTCAATTATTCTCTTTCTATCTCAAGCTGCTGCAGTGCTAGCTGAATATCAATCTTGTGATTCTCAATGACCTTTCCCAACTTATAAGCCTCCATTTCCAAGATCTTAACTCTCAAGTGCTTAGACTTCTTTAAAGAGAACAATGCTCTGATACCAATTGGTGGAAGTCTAATATGAGAAAGAAGTAACTGAGAGGGGGGGGGGTGGTGAATCAGATCTATAAAACTTCTACCAATTTTAAACAAACTGATTCAACCATGTATTCATAAACATAAACTAAAATGATGTAAATATTTGACATATAATCATGAACACATAACACAAAGATTTGGTAACCCAGAAACCCTTGAAGGTAAAATTGGGGTGGGGATGACACCCACAAATCTTCACTACTAGAGTAATAAAGTGTGTCTATTAGGGCTACAAAGTTTTGATCACTTCTAATTATCTACCCTGTGAGAGGTCTACTCTGTTAAGGGCTTACAAACTTATACAATCTACCTTGTTAAAGGATTTAAACTTACAACAAAGTAAGCACTCGGTTAAGAGATTTACAAAGGCCTGTTAGGACCACTTTGTTAACAGATTTAGCCTGATTCACTTGTTAGAATGTATCAGTACCCGATCCTTCGATCTGCACTACAAATGTTGATAAAAAATCTCCTCTTTCCAACTCTTAACTAATCTCTCAATCTGATTTATATATGTTCTTCTCTTCACTACTCTGCTCAGTCACTTTGTCTAGTCAATGCTTCAGATATGCAAAACATGCATATACTTATGATCTCTTCTCTTCACATCCGCATCCAAACATACATACTTCTGCACTTATACACAGATTAGGGTTTGAAGAATATGATATAAAGATTATCCAGATCAAGATCAATGATCTAGATCCATCATCTTTTTCCGCTTAAGCATCCCTAAAATTGATTGGTTGCATGGCTTGCATAGGGATCCATGATCATAAAAATAAACTGCAATTAATGCATTAAATCTCTATGCATGATCATTAAATGCTTCATAGAAGTTGGCCAAAATGGTTTACCTTGGTGTTTGTGCCATTCCAAATACATATACAAAAACTATCTTACTCGGCGTACCCAAACACTGGTGCTCGGTTAATACTATCTCGATCGGCATAACTATATGTTGTCGCTCGACACTAACTCTTCTATGCAACTTGGCGATCATTCTGCTCGGCATCCATTGAGTACTCGAAAACCTCTGACTCGCTTAACATTAACTACTGCTCGCTCTCAGCCTTAGTGGGATGGCTCAGTCGCAATGATGACCAACCAACCTGCCTTGATTATGACTAAGTGTTGGACACTAATAGACAAAAAAGTTTAGAGATCAACAATTAACATAGAATTTATTCAGGGATTGCCCATGACTAGGAACTGACATGATGTTATCTTGGTAGTTTTTGATAAAGTAACTAAGGTAGTGCATCTCATACCAGGGAATTGTTGACTATTTTAGCCATCATTAACCCACATGGATATCCAATCTGAGAGACTTTTCATGGGATAAGTGCAGTATGTTTTTGGCACAGGAAGTGCACTATGTTTTCTGCATCATTTTCGCACGCGATCGAAAACATCGTGTGTTTTCAAAATTTCATAATTTTGCACCTTACGAAATGGAAAGGTTTTGTCATTTCATAATTTATTTCATCTACCTCAACAATATTAAGTGCGCATGTGTGCGGCCAAAAACATTGTGTGTTTTCTGCAATGTGGGTCCCAGTTATATCTTCCTTTCGAATGTGCAATTTGGAAAAGGAGGAGTAATTATCCCCTATAGTATTACTTCCATTTTCCTATTGTTCAGATAGAGAGCTCTCAATGCCTACCAGTTGGTCTTGGTGACCTACTCTTTCTATTTCTATAATCTAAACATTTTTATCATTATATATTGTCAAGCTATTATAATATTTCCTCTTTATACATCTAGTTGCTCAATCTTTTCCTCTAACTTAAATTAATCTCCCTAGCTCACAAGAGCACTAGTATAAGTGAGGTGGTATTGGGCCAATTGTCCCTTGAGATTCCATCAATCTCAAGGGTGGTGAATCTCCTTCTCCACACCAAGAAACACACTTGAGGAGTTAGTATTAGTTAAAAATAAATAATAAATAATTTCTATTATCAACATGGACCTATTCATCCCTTATGGATGCATTTATAAAATATAGGCAGAAAATTATTACGCCAATAGCTCCCTACATTCCCAGAAATACCTTAACAAGAATGTTGAAATATAAAATGACATATTATTTACATTTGAAGTTGATGACAACTTAATTATAATATAGAGTTGTAGTATGGGTTGGATATGTCATAAGTAGAAATTCTATTAGTGGTTGGGGTTAATTGGATGTGATTGATTGGTTGTTGTCATTGTTCTAATTAGACCATAGTATGTGGTACATACTCTAGTTTGTTAGTGAGGAGATTAAACTTTTGGGTATACGTTCAGATAATGGGTTGATACAAGCAACATTAAGTGGCATCTGAAGTTGGTTTGGAGCAAGCTTTGGTGTGTTTTCCAAAGTCAGTTATGCGAATATGAATTGTACTCCAAAGTTTGTTTCAAGTGTGCTCCATTATTTTTGTTGCAAATGCCTATGTAGAGAAGGAGTCTTTGAGAATGTGGAGTTCAATTGAAACAACATGGTTTATCCTTGGTGTTTAGTTTGAATGTATTTTTTTTATCTTCTTTCTTAATTTCAAGGTATATGAGAAGTGAGAGAGTGTTGTGATTAGTTGTGTCATTTACCTTGTAGGCCCTAATATTTGAAATATTTATTGATTTATCATTTATATCAGTCATTTTTTCCTGATTTGGAAAATGGGCCATCCCACTTCTTACTTGGTTCTTACACTATATGTTGCCTTTGTATGATGTGTTTTTAATTTTTTTAAGAATGTTTAATGTCATTATGGTATTGTAAGATGTGAGGGTTGCTTATGAAAATTTCAATGATATGTGTAAGGTCATGATTGTAGGAAATTACAAAGTGGATAGGAACCTTGACCCACATATGACACATGTTATGATGTGTCATATAATATCTTTCTAAAGGAGATAAATGAAAAAAAAAAGCAATGATTCAAAAATGGGCTATGGGTCATAATATTTTTTTACCATGGTATTTCAAGACCTTGTTTGGTCCAATGGTAATGTCTTTTGGTGTTTTTTGGGACCTCCTTGTGTCTATCTATTGAGAGCTTGAGATGAAGGGATTGAGGATATTTCATTGTAGGTTTGTACTATCATATTTCCTTTGTAAGATTAGAATTATATTCGTCATCTTGAGACAAGGGCCTAGAATTGTAATGTAATTATTATATGTTTTCATATAAGACATTGGTTCCATGCTTTGGAGGGTGAGGTTCTTTTACCTAAAAGGAGTTTCCCAACACATATCAATGTCTCTTCTCTTTTGTCTATGCCTTTTTTTTTTGTTTCACTAGTTCTTGTTATTTTACATATTGTTATGTTGCTAAATTTTTTAATATATATGATATTTGCATTTTTTCCCTCTAAGGTTAATGCAGGAAATGAGTTTGTATCTTTATGCTTTATGGATATACTTTTCTTACACTTGTATTTGGATTTTTATTAAGCTAATCTTACAATACTTGAGGCGCATATTGGGTATTTTACCAACACATAAAAAAAGAAGCAAACCTATTAGGGTATACCCAAATTTGTATACCTAAAGCCAAGGGTTAGAATTTTCCACATGGGGATCATTGATGCCTTCACCTATGAAAACATGTGAGCAAATAAATGACTTCCCTAAACTAGTTATAACAAGCTCTAGCAACTGTCATAAGGAAATAACTTTAAACACATTTAATTTTGATTTAGTAGATTGATGGACCATCTGCCAACACATTTGAATACCCTATAATGTATAGTTGATAAAAATGCGTACGTTATTTCTCAACCAAAAATATTATTCCATGATGTAAAATATCTCTAAGGGTTAGAGTCCTCTCTAAAATAAGACATCATGTAGGAAATTATAAAAATTGGAGGCACCATAAGCACTTGGTGGACTTGAAACCAAAAAATACTAAGGTTACTTAGATATCTAGAGGTTACACTAAGGACTAATGGTATGTGTCTACTTGTGTACTCATACTATTTCTTGCACACGAGGCAATGTTATTGTGTGTTTTCCACTCTAGGTCATATGTGCTTCAGTGAATTACACACAGTGGTACAATCTTTCATTCAGAGTTCATAATTTTCCAAAATTTGTCTTTCCTACTATATGCAAAAGTAAAATTTAAATAAATCATTTGATGTGATGATGCCTTCATGAGTAGGCTCAACATAGTCCTCCTTTCTTGCAATGATCCTATATATATCCTCTAGATAATTTTTCCTTGATGTGGATAGATTCCTTTTATATGGGCTCTTAGTTTAACTTTCACGACTTTGTGTTTGAAGTACATATGTGTGCCTACATGGAAATAAAAGGAGTACCCACATAGTGTAAGATTACACTAAGCTTAGCTCATCTTAATTACATAAAAATAAATGTATAAGGTCACTCCATATCCTAAAATTGACATCTTGTAACATACTCAAGGGGTACTCTTGAGTATCTTTGGCCATAGACAACATATGCAATGATGAGTTTAGTGTTGGATAACTCACATTTATCCATATTTTGTTAGTCAAAATATTAACCTTTGATATTTTATGAATAATAAAATTATAAGATAAGAAACCTTTCATCTTCAAAGTTAAAAAAAGGTTCCATGTCACACCCAAAGTAATTCATGTGCATGACTTATGTCACTAATCAATTTTCTTGTACTAAGTGTTTCCTTGCAACATCCATACGGAAATTTTCTAACAAAATATTGAGCTGTGTTTCCTTGAAATGTCCCTTAATATTTGTTTAATTTGATATAATTTATGTTGTTATAGAATATCCATCTTCATTACATAGTATTTTGTTTAGTGCCACTATTCTCCTCGAGTGCACCATTGAACTAAACCTTGATTTTTGTGTGTCCCTTGTAGAATCCCCTACTTTATGACTTCAACCCTTGTGTCAATTTTTGTGAGAAATATCACTACTCATTTTGTTGATGCACACTATGCCAACATGGATTATCCTCACTAAATCTTATATTTTCCCTTCTTCCCAGTCTTTTAATGGTGAACCAAATTGTGCATTTTTTTCTTATGGGTGGTATAATAGTAATCTCACATTGAGATATCTAGATATTGTGTGACCTAACTTATAAAAATTATAACAATATATAGCTCTACTTCTACACCCTTAACATCCACCACCACATTCTTGCAAATATAATATATGTTGCTATGGTGGTATTTGACATTTTGTTTATATTAAGAACCGACTTTCCTCTAGACTAACACAAAACTTATATAACCTTGCAAGTGACAATATCATGTGTGGTACTTATACAAACTTGAAAACAATAATGGATAGTTTACAGTGTCATGGAACTCATGAAAAATAATCTAGTTAGTGTGAGTGAAGGAAGTTGGACCACACTAATATCTTTGGATCTCACATTGGATAGTCAGTTAATTTCACTATGCTCCTAAGTTTGATAATCTATGTACCATAGCCCATATTTGGTCTTTGTGACACCCACAAGTTGTTCAATCCATGTAGGCATTTGAATCATCATCTCCTCTAGGCACGTAATCAACCCAAATGTTGGGGATTCTAAAAAGCCTCTAGATGTAACATATGTTAGAAGGCATATTTTTTATTAGTCATAGTGCATTGAACCAACTCATGTCGGATATATATGACATTTACTCACCAATAAACTAGTATTTATAGATTATAGGGTCATTATTCGATGTGATCTTTAAAAATTGACATGTTTATCTTATTTCCATATCACTTACTTGATAGTTAATTGAATTCTTTTAAAGTTATGGTATTTTAGCTTGCTAACTCTAGATAGTTATATTCAACAAAGTTGAACTTTAGATTAGCAATATCAACTTTGATGCTAGTAGGATTGTATAAGGATATCAATTGTATACATATCTACACTAAATGTGGTATCAAACAATTTATTCTTCTTATCATCATCCAACATGTTCTTGTAAGGCCAAGCCATCTTGCACGTGTTTCAATGTCTTGCAACATCCTCATCCTTGATATACCCTCACTATGTCAATGTTGGCTCATAATTCACTATAATATTTTTGCATAATTTCAATCTCAAACATATCCTCCTCATGATCAACAAGTGTTCTTTCCTTTTGTGCTTATTAGATCACTCACACAATCAAGGTACGTCTCGATGCAAAGTGACTAAATATGAAAATCCTTTCCTCTTATATAATTTGAAAAAATGCACAACTAATAAACCTATCTAATTTATACTCCTTCCAAACTATTTGCTCCAAACAAATTTCTACAGTACATCACTAAACATTAACCTTGATTTAAAAATTGTATTGAGGCATGGTTGCCAATTAAAGCATGGTTCATCCCTAGTATTGTGCACATATTCTACCTCAATTATTATCACTTTAGACTCAGAAACTAACATTCCACCAAAATATTATAGATTCTAAGACATACATATCTAAAAAATCTATGCACATCCTATATTCTTTCTACGGTTGTTGGGATCCATGCTTATGCCCAACCAAACTTGAATGATGAATTATTTATTGCCTTCACAAACACACACCCTAATGCATAATGGTGCTTACTTTATACTTAGGCCCTTAATGCATTTAAGGACAAGCAATATATTGACCTAAATTGAAAGTTTCTTCAAGAGTTTGCATTGAATTGACTTATAGAATTGTATGTTTAGATAGTAAACTAAAAATATAATTGTTGATAGTGCCCTTGACAAAAGTATCCATAACATGTGTTCACACAATAGCCAACCATTGAATACATGAAATGGTCTCTACCATCCACTTGAATGCTCTCTAGTGTTCAAATTTGCTAGTTTCTTCAAGAGTTCGCATCAAATTGGCATTAGGGATTTGTGCAATCAAATTGGCATTAGGGATTTGTGCAATGCTTCACCTATCTAGAATTGTATGTTTAAATAGCAAACTAAAAATATAGTTGCCAATGGTGCCCTTGACATAAGTGTCCATAACACGTGTCTATACAATATCCAACCTTTGAAGTCAGAATGTTCTCTACCATCCACTTGAATGCTCTCTAGTATTTAGATTTGCTTTGTTTCATCCATGCTACCAACCATTCAAATAAATGTTCTAAGAACTCTTATTTTAATAACTCTATCCCAAAACTCTTCATAAAAGGGATCAAAGAACTTGCCCTACACCACTGCCTCAAATACATTTGTGCAAGTGCTTTTGCATGGATAAACTCTTAAACCTTTACAATAAATCACATATGAACATCCAAGTCTATAACATGCCATGACATCTCAATATCATAAAGCTCAAATGTTAAGAGGAATAATTGAGAATACTAAGTTAATTTAAACAGAAAATAACTTATGGATGATTGAAATTAGTAAAAGTTGTAGACTATAATTCAACAAGGAATGCCCATGACTATTAAGGTAAACAAGAAATAAAATACCATTAAATTTCCTTCATTTAAAAATTAAAAAAATGAACCCAATTTAATCTATGATTTATTGAATGTAATTTAGGTTAAGAAAAAAAAAAAAATACTAAAAACACTTTAAAAATATCAATATAAACAAAGTCCAATATCTCTATTCATATTACATTGAAAGATATTCTTTATCATATTACATTGTCTCTTTTCTCATATTGATTTTTGTTTGAGTTTTGAGACTCAATTCTGAGAAGAGCTACATTGTCATTATAGGAGGGAGGGTTCATTCTTAGATATATATTATAGAAGGGAGGGTTCATTCTTGAGGTATATATTATTTCAGAATTTTCAGACTCAGATATCAGAAAGGATAAATACTAAGAGCTGCATTGTCATTATAGGAGGGTTCATCCTTAAGGTATATATAAACATGAGGATGATCCACATCTAAATAAATCTCTGCAGTGTCCAGTGCAGGACAAACAGGGTTATTTATACAGAGGTCAGCACCCCCAAATACATAGGCCAACCCTCCAACTTGGGCAACTGCTGTTCTAAACCTTGCTGTTGGTATCATTGCCTTCTCTACCCATCTTTGGTCTGATACATAGTATATCTGCCCACAGTTTGAAATGCTTTATTTTCTAAATAAAAAAGGAAACACAATTACACATTCTTGGAAAAAATGAGTATCACGAACCCATACCTCATTAACATGCTTTGGATATTTGAAGTCACTCTGATTTCTGTAGTGACCTTCTCCACCAACAAGCATAATTTTGTCTCCTGGAAGCAAAGCTATTCCCTGTTTGAAATACAAAGCAGCCCAATGTTTATAAGTAATTCTTCTAATCAAAGTTGAGGTCATTCACCAGAAGGTATCCCATTGACTACAAAGAGGAAGATAGAGTGTGGACTCCTGTTCAAGATTCACATACCATGTGGGCAGCTTAGACAGTGTGAGATGTGATTATTAAGAAACAATGTATATTAACCTTTCATTTGAAATAACAATAATAAATTATTGAAGTTTTTGGATTTTCTCAGGTGCTATTTGAGATTCTAACTGTGTTCTATCCTAATATATCTAGAGGCTGCTTTAACCTTCTTCCAATTCACAACCATGTGGAACCTATCTTAAACCTCTATTTTTTTCTTGCATCCTGAACCTCAAGGATAGCTATCAACAAGCTAGATGAAAGAATACATAATTTGGCAGGAAGATACATATTTGATACCAATTTCAGAGTAACTGTTGGCATTCAACCTTGTCTATGTTTTTTTAATAAGCAAATAGTCTTTTTAACTATTTAATTTATGTTTGGTTCATTCTATAGTTTGTTGGTTAAGTGGTGGTGTTTTAATGATTACCAAAGTTATACCTCTGTTGGGCTATTGTGATGGCCAGCTTGTACCTTTGCTGATCTAATATGCTAACAGTTTTGAGCCTGCGATTTCCTAAATGAGAATGAGGTCCCCTTTTTGTAAGACATGTCATACCAGCATCACCAGCCATATTAAAAATTTTACTAAACACTCAAATTGAAAATAAAACAATTTAATTCATATTTTGTTGCATTTCAATTATTCCACTTTACCAATTTAGTCCAAGGAAAGCTAAAAAGTCATTATATGTATAGGAAAAATTAATAAACGGGTCAAGAGAAAATTTACTGCATCTCCACGCGGGGTAAGTAGATCAGGTCGAGATGTCCATGTCTTAGTCTTAGGATTGTAGGACTCCATTTTACCAGAAAATGAATCGTTTAGATTGGTGAGATTCTGCACAAACAATTCAATCTTATTTTGTCAGAAAAGATATATCTGTGAATTATGTCCTATTTTAGTTATTTGCAGACAAAATGATTTCCTTCTCTCGGTGTCCAAACTATATGCAAATCAATTCTTATCTTCCTTTGAGATCAACCAACATCTTGTAACAAGGTCTCAAAGAACGACCAGGAATACTGCTTCACTTTCAAGCAATATAAATGATACAGAATACATTCAATAGTGTTTTTTATGATCCGTTTTCATATAATCATATTTAATATTTCTAGATATCAAACCATCTAAGATCTCATGAGAGATGAGATCACCATCATATACCCGGATAACTTTAATTTACATTTAACCTTCCTATACTTAACAAGATATATTATCTTAAAAAAACTCAATAGTACGTTTTAAAGGTCTTACAGATCAAATTAATGTAACGTTAGTTGAAAAGTTACAAGATCATCATCATGGTTTAGGGTCTATAGTAGGGGAGGAAAATATGAATGGGAGGATATCTTCCCCTGCCACCACATTTGAGAGCGAGCTCAGAGCTTGCAAAATCAAAACCACCATTTAACTAACCGAATTCAACATTTTTTTTATGATAATTTATAATCAAATCCTGGCATGTTGGTAATGTTAGAATGAAGAATAATGGTAATGTTAGAATGAAGAATAACATCAGTTGACAAGAGTTATCCTCTAAACACTAGAAAACATTAATCTGAATGATTGCTTACATCATAGTACCCTCCAAGGGCATAAATTTCCCCAACAGCAGCAACACACATAAGGTCTCCTCTAGCAGTTGGCATTTTAGGAAGCACTGCCCATTCATCTTGTTCAGGGTCATAAACTTCAGCCACATCCAAATACGAGTAATTCTGTCCATAGCCCCCAGTCATATATACCTGTAGGCATCAAAGAGGCACAGGGTTCAACATTCCAAGTGATCTACAATAATCATAATTTTTCAAAGAGAAATCTTCATAACATATAGGATTCTGTTTTTAATTTTTGATTCCAAACTTTGTTATCCACAACAATGGTGAGTGTAATTTTTATATGATTGGAAAGGCACCTTACCTTCCCATCCAAGGAATCTGCACAAGTATCACTATGATATTCAAGTGAATCCTTCCCTTTTGACCATGTGTTTTTCTGGATGTCATAGATGAAGGTAGATTTAGTCAAGGCCTCATTTGCATCCACAGCACTATTTCTTCCTCCAACAACGTAGATTTTATCTGTCATATAACCAACAAGCCTAAAATAAGAACACATCTCATGAAAAGGAAAATGGGGTATTTATGATTAGAATTCACCTTTCAGCAAAGCTGCACCAAATCTAAATCTAGGTTCAGGCATGGAAGCTTTCTGCGTGTAGCTATGGAAGACTGCATCATACATCCATACTTCATCTGTTACGCTCCCACTGCCATTGGCTCCACCAATGATGAATACATTCTCTTCATTGTAACCCACTGCAGCATGGTCTGTCAAATTGCCTGTAAAACAGAGAACACAACCTAAAGCTTTGTAATACAAAAGATACAACCCACAATGAGGGTGTATGAAAATTGCTATATCCCGTACCCTAAATTTACTCTTCTGAATTCAGAAAATTGGATAAAATAGCTGGTAAGCCCTGTTTGCATCACTTCCCAAAATATACCTGGTAAAGCCTTTCTGGTGGACCAGAACCCACTGCCTCTAAACAAACTTCCTCCATAGGTAAGTCCCTGAATTTTCGTATCCCCAAAGCCTGTTGCAAAAGCAACCTTAGGATCTTTAATAATCCCAGCCCTGTGCCTGAGATTCTTAATAGATTTGTGCTGAGAGGCTCCTACTGCAATAAGAGTAATGAAAATGACCACAACAACAACAGAAAGCACTGTAACACCGATTGTGAAGCGATGAAGAGAGCGCTTCAGACTTCGAACCTGCTCATGCAAATACCCAACTGAATCACCCTCCATATTTTTCTCTATATGCATGTTTAAGAATTGCCTTCTTCTAAAAACTTGATTGGTTATTAGCAATAAAGATCAGGAAGCAATCTTTGAGTTATAATTAAGTGGGACTCAATGAGAATGGAGGAGGAGGCTTGTCTCTAACAATTTTGTTTTGAAGTGTTTGAATTTATTGGAGGATTAGGAAGGGGTTTCATGAGGGGGGGGCTTGGGCTCTATTTTTAAGGAAAAGGAGGCTCCATGAGAAATTGTTTTGGGGGCTAAAGGATTATTTGGGATCTTTTTCTCCAAAATAGGAGCCCCTATTTTTTAGGCTTCTAAATTTGAGCTGGTGAAAATGGGGTGGGGCTGGAAATAGCCCCACCAGCTTAGGGAAAATTTATGCCACATGTCAACAATCTACTCATTTGTTTCCCACCAACAAAATAAAAATTAAAAAGAAAATAAAACTTTTACTTTTTATTTTATATATTTTAAATTTAAAATCTCTCCATAGACCCAGCCTTAGTATCCTTGAATCGCTCGTCCTCCCGGACACAATTCTGCTCGCATCACCCGTCGAAATTCTTAATAATTCCGTACATTTTCCACACTAACGAAGCTGAATTCTAACTTTTTGGCGATGTGTTACATAAAAAGTGGGAGCCGCTTTGCAAAATGTTCAGATTGGGGACAGACTTTTCTCGCAAAATATTCATATGATTTTGTTTTTAATTTTTTTTTGGGAAGAATCACGACAAATCCGTAGGGCTCAGAATAAAATCAGGCGAGGCCCTTCGTGGGACCATTACGTTAGTCATCTATCCATTAGATGATTTGAATTTCAAAAATACTATAATTGACTCAAAACTATTGATTATAACCTTATGAAATCAAGCTACAAATTCTCCAGCACCAGAAAAACATCAGATATTTCAGAAAACTTCAAAGATTGTTCTGCTGTGTTTTGTGTTTGGTAGTCTTGAAGGTAGTATGAATTGCTGTTGTGGCAGTTGTTTCGGCAGCTGTGTCTTCTCATTTTTAGTTTGACTATATGTGAAATGATATTTCTTTCATGTATTAAAAAAATATACTAATAACAGATTTGAATTTAAGACCTTTCAATTGAGAGACTTCATAGCTAGTCCTGCTGCTGTTTCTTCTCATTTTTATCTTGACTATTTGTGAAATGATATTCTTTAATGTAGTTTTTTTCCCAATGATTTCATATAAAGAAACTCATAAAATCATATTTGATATTAGGGGTGAAATGATATTCTTTAATGTAGTTTTTTTCCCAATGATTTCAAATAAAGAAACTCATAAAATCATATTTGATATTAGGGGTCATATAATGCAATGTGTATGACATTTTTTTTAATGTTTTAATTTTTTTTTAAATAAAGTGATTATGCATTAAAAAATTTAGTTAAAATGTTTAGTCATATTTAGTATGGGTGTTTGAAAGTTGAATTAGTAACTACATGTACGCTTCTTTTTGTGATTCGTGGTTCAACCTAACCAATAAAATGTATAAGCATAGAAAGGAAAACAAATGAATGCAAACCCCAAAGTGCTTGAAGCTTCTATTGTCTCTCTCTACTCCTTTCAAAACGCTGTTTTTGATGCTCAGTATTGGCGTGGGCAACATCTATGACTTAAGAAGCGTTGAGAATTTGATAATTGAAATGTGTGTGTGATCGCAAGATGACTTGAATGCTAGAACCAAACTGACGGAGTAATGGCACACGAGAGCTTGAAATCCTGAATCCTTCAAATAGGTATGAAGGGTTTATTGTATAGGAATTGGGGATGATATGAACGGTCGAGATCAATCCCAGAGATAGAGAGATGAACGGTTGAGATCAAAGGGAACTGGAGAAGCCATCAATAAACTCCACCTCTTCAATTGGTAAAGAGGAGATAGAGTTTGGTTGACTGAAGAGCTAATTGTGAGTTACCTTTTAGAACTGAAGTGGTGAGTGGAGTTACCTATATGAACTGGAGAGATGGATGGAGTAACCCAAGTGATCGAATTAAGGATATCTCTTTGAAAATAAATGAATATTTAATTCATTTATATAATTAAAGTTTTCAACATGTGAAATAATTGAATTCTTTTTTGATTTAGAATTCCTTTATTGAATGAAATTAAATTAATTTAATTGGAAGAATTTAATTAGTAAGTTTAAATCTTTCAATTTAAACTATAGGAAATTGAATTTAATTAATTAATTATTGGTAATTAATCAATTAAGGTTAATTAATTAAATAAAATTAATTATTTAATTAATTTTGATAATTTGATTAGATCATTTGGGGAATGAATTTAGAAGAAAATAGATGATTAATTAATGATTAAAAAATTATTAATTAATAGATAAAATGAATTTAGAAGAAAATAGATGATTAATTAACGATTAAAAACCATTAATTAACAGATGAAAATTAGTGTTTTTAATGTCAAGTCGCAAGTCTATCCATTTTAGGGTGTCTACATTTGCCCCTCTTTGATGCAATGTGGCTTGTCACAATGTGTCAAAGATTCTCTATTTTGATCTTGTCCTAGCTTGCCCTGGCGCTAGCAGGTGTATTTATGCTTGCCCCTCTTTGTTGCAATGTGACTTGTCACAATGTGTCAAAGATTCTCTGTTTTGATCTCGCCCCAGCGCTAGCAGGTGTATTTATGCCCCCTCAACAAATTTGAGCGCCTCGGCGCTAGCAAGTGTATTTATGCCCCTTCAACAAATTTGAGCGAAAAGTCTTGACATGAGTGTTAATTTGTTGAAACTGCAAATTGTGAATCTAGGTAGTTGACTGATTTGAAAAATTCGTTACTATGCCCCTGATATTGATTCGCGAAATTTCTGGGGACCGAGAAGAATATTTTGAAGTTTTGAATAAATTAGGGTTTTTGAAATCCCTATAAGTAGCCGAGAGAGCCCTTCATTTGTCACATTGCCTTCTTGGAGCTCTGGGAATCTTGGTGAGTTTGTTCTTAGTTTTCTTCATTTTTCTTCCTATTGTCGTGTGATGGCGGGCTAACCTAGAGTCACACACATTTTCGACCAAGTCCGGACGTATCAGAGGCCAGCTGGCGCAGGACGTCCGGTGAGTGTTCTTTCCTTGCTCATCATTAATGCATTTATTTCTCGCTTTGAAATTATTATTTTTTTGGTCCTGTTGCCATGTATGCCGCAATTGCTTGCAATTTTGCCGCATTTGCGGTTTGAATGCCGCAATTGTCAGATATTAGCCACAATTGATAAGTGGGCCGCAATTAATGGTTTTGAATGCTACGATTGCTCTTTGCCTGCCGCATTTGCATGTTGTGTTCCGCAATCACATAAATGTTCTGCAATTGAATTATTTTTTACCGCAATTGCCTATTTTTTTGTTTACTGGATTTGTTTGGTCTCATTTCTGCTTAAGCTGATTTATGACACTTCTCTCTATGACTGATACTGATATATTTCTGATTTTTCCTGTGTACAGTTCACCGGGAGGATTCTGCGCTACCGAGAGTCTAGACCGACGGGACTTGTGTACAGATTCCAGCTCTCTGAGGATGAGAGGTCAGTTCTTAGAGAGTTAGGGTTATATTGGGTATGTTATATGCCAGATATCACAACCAACAGGGGTATGATCTCGGCTCTTGTAGAACGATGGCATTCTAAGACATGCAGTTTCTGGTTACCCACTGGAGAGTGTACTGTGACATTGGAGGATGTTTACCGCATTCTTCAGCTTCCAATCCAGGGTGCGCTTGTTGAGTATGCCACCTGACCTGGTATTGTTGCCTTGATTGAGTTATCTGGATTGCCCCAGGATCAGCTTGGTTTGTCTGGTCCATATGATATTTCATGGTCCCGATTTGGCATGGGCCTTGATAGATTGTCTACCTTATTAGGTAGTTTGATATGTGGCATCTTATGCCCTGATCGATGCCAGCGTGGGTTCTCTGTTGGCTTTGGTTCTGTGTTGTAGAGTATGGTCCGTGATCATATTGTATTTGCATGGGGTCATGCATGTTAGCCCATATACACTATCATATGTTTTATGTGGCTTACCTTAATGGTAAGTCGCTCGGTTGTGGTGCTACCCTTCTCCAGATATGGGCGTGGGAGCACATTGTTGTGTGTCGTCTCGTTGGTTCTCATGATCTGCCTGTAGACAAGCCTTATGTCTTTATGTATGATGGAGCCATTGTTTAGACTCACATGGGTCATTTGATGTACTGGCGGAAACAGTTAGACATGATTTCATATTTCATTTGGAGACCGTATAGAGAGTGCCCCATGTGGGATGGAGAGGATATCCATCTTCCATTCTGTCGTCAGCGAAGATACTTGATTGGGCGTGTCACTGACCATGTTCATATGATTGATTTTCACAACACTGACAAGGTGTTGCGACAGTTCAGAGAGCAGCAGGATGTGTCAGACTCTTATGCCTATTTTGCTCGTAGATCGAGGGATGTTGTAGTCTGGGGTGGCGTCATTTCACTTGATTCTGCGCGGACTGAGTTTGCAGGCTTACTTCTTGTTCCTTGGACATGGCGATCCGCCACTGTAAATGCATGTATGTTTGTGAAATGATTTTTTTGTACTTTCCTTACTGCTCTCTTAGTCTATCTGCTTTATGATACTTGTTGCTTTATCTGATGTGGTACTGATGTTTGAATCTGATCATTTTGCAGGTACCACTCCCCAGTATGATGCTCGGTGGGCACAGACCCATCCTGTGTCTCTTACTGATGTTTCACGTCTTGTTGCTAGCACTATCATGAGGAGGCGTCGATAGGTACGGTGGGGTAGGGGTGGTCGAGACGGAGGGAGAGATGGGGGCCGAGATAGAGGGAGAGAAGGTGGTCGAGACAGAGGTAGAGATGGGGGACAGGGAGGGGAGATGACGGTGGAGATGATCCTGGGCCTGTGGGAGCTGGTGGTGGGGTTCAGACGAGGGGTGGGTGGAGTAGTACTCGTGTTAATAGATGAAAATTAGTGTTTTTAATGTCAAGTCGCAAGTCTGTCCATTTTAGGGTGTCTACACCACAATATACAATATTTTAAAAAAGTATACATAAAATAATTATTTGATGGTTTCTAAAAGAAAACAATTGGTTAGTCACTAGCCATAATTAAATATAATTTTAATTATACATATAAATTTAATTCTAATTTAATTATTAATATTAAATATATTTTAATTAATAGTTATTTAATAAAAAATAAAATTATTATCAATTAAAAATTAAATAAGAAATTTCGTATAAAATCTTAAAAATAATATTTAACAAGTGCCACTAGTGGCCTGTATTTGTCGTAATTAGTTATAATTATAATTATATATGTAAATTTAATTCAAATTTTTATTATAAATATTAAGTATATTTTAATTAATAGTTATTTAATAAAAATAAAATTATTATAGATAAAAATTAAGTAAGAAACTTTGTATAAAATCTTTAAAATAATATTTAATAAGTTATGTTTATATATATTATAATTTCATTTCTATAGTTATAATTGTAAAAATTTAAAATATAGTTATAAATTTTAAATGTAAGGTGAAATTTAAATAATATATAAAGGCTAAAATTATATATTATTGTGATGTAGTATTTTATATTATATATTGTAGAATAATATATATTATATATTAGAAATTGTAATAATTATTTATAATATATATGTTGAAAATGTAATATAGTTAGTATTTTAGAATATATAATAGTTATATATTATAATATTGTTCAAATGTATTTAATAAAATATGAAATATAGTATCTAAAAAATTTTTAAATATAAAATATAGTTGTAGATTTTAAATGTAAGGTGGAATTTAAATAATAAATAAGGGGTTAGTAAAATATTAAAATTACATAATATTACATATATGATATAGTATTTTTATATTATATATATTATAAAATAATATATTATATATTTAAAATTGTAATATATATATATATATATATATATATATATATATATATAGTAAATATTTTAGAATATATAATAGTTATATATTATAATATTGTTCAAATATATTGTAATTTAATTTTGTAATAAAAATTGTATGTTTATAGCAATAAAAATATACTAAATTGTAAATTAAAAAAGTATTTTCATTCTTGAAAATAAATTAAATGATATATGAATTACTATGATTAAAATAAAAACAAAACAAAAATAACAAAAAAAGGTCCTATAACACCAAACCAATTCAACTAATTATAATATTAATATATAGTAATTAATATTAAATCATTATTATATTATGATATTATAATTAATATTAAATTATTATTAAGATATGTTTATAAAATTATATTTTAGTATATTTTTATTATTATATTTTTATAAACTACTATAAGTCTTAGTAGTAAATAGCTATAATCTAATAAACATAATAGCATAAAAGCAAAACAAAAGCTAACAAGTGTCATCCCATGACTAGTTGTTGACCACACAGCTCCCGTCTTTAGCAAGGAACTTGAAGAGTTCCTTGTAGTTCCCTTCCTTCTCTCCATCCTTGCTCAACCTTTTTTTGCATAAGGCACAACAAGGCTGCGAAACTATGCATTATCCTAAGATTGGATATGGAGATGCTTATCATTTTCTTTTCCATCTCCTTGAATTTTTCTTTAGCATTTCAAATTCCCTTGTCATGTTCTTGCACTCCATGTAGACACCCTCAAAACTTCCCAGGTTGTTTTCATCCTCCTCCAACATAACATCCTTAGTTAGATCCATAGGTTCTATTTTACTATTGTCTAAGATATGAGTCGAGTTTTCATTAGTACATTTCATTGAGCTTTCCTCTTTCCCCAAGTCTCCTCCTTCCTCAATAACAACCTCAACCCCCTTCTTCTTACCAGCACCATCTCCACCCTCAACATCTTCCTTCTCTTCCGAGTCATAGTCAACCGAATTCTTCTACTTCCCTTTGACAACATAATGACTTGCCAATCTATTGGAGCATCGTGGATTGCTCCCACTCTTGTTTTTATCCTCCCCCAAATCATCTTCCTCCTCACTGATAACTTCATGTATGGTTTTGGGCTTCTTCACCAGAGGGGGAGGGTTTTTTAATTTTCCTTTTCTAGGCGGCTTTGGAGGTAGTGGTAGTATGTTTTAGGTCACAAAGACCTTTTGCAACCATGTTAGGGGTACAAGGTTTTCTGGTGCGCCAGGACGAGAGATAATTTTGGCAACCTCTGGGTAGTGGATGGATTTTTTTTCTTACCAAGGCTATAGGTTTCAATAGTTTTAGTATTGGGGGGAGAAGATGATCTAGGGGCTTCAATAACAAATATCTATTTGGGGGGACAAAGAGCCAAGTAAAAATGATAAAGCCTAAAAATTAAAAATTGGTGAAGGGGAATGAATTTCTTGTCCTGAGATCAACCACATCTTTTACTAAACTTTCTAAGGAATTAAGGAGGGAAAACGTAATAGAGATTAAACTATAATTACAAAAATAATTTAGCAAGGACATATGGTAAAAACAGTAGACCTTAAATCTTCCCTCCAAAGTATAGTACTTTATGATCATTAAACTCACATGATTCCAGGGGCAGTAACTCCTTTCTGTCAAAGCAACCATGTAGCTTGATCACTTTTTTCATTCTCTTTGAAGAATTGGTGCAAGCTATTATTGTATGCAGCTTTTCTAGTCTTCTTTCATTTGTGTCCTTTGCTAGAGATCCATGTAGCTTTGACAATAACCTCCTCATCAACATTAAACGAGATTCCACAAATTCTCCACCAATTCTAACCCTTCTATCTCCCTAGGAAGTGACAAATTACATGGATAGAGTTTTGTCAAATCCATTGATACCTTCCATTAACTATGAAACTAACCCCTCATTAAAAATATGTCAAATAGTGGAATCCTCCTTCAACTCATCATGAGTGTTGGGTTCAATAAGAACATGGTACCCACCCATTGTTTGAAAATTCATAGCTAAAATAGTAGTAGATAACCCTATCGAATACTTATCTTTACCATTTTCATGTATTTGTGAAAATCTATGGTAAAGAAGCATAACATAAAATAGGAATAAGAGGTACGTGTGCTAGTGGATGAATAATTATTCATCGACATTCGTACTAATCTCCATTTGTGTGAGCAACTCATCGTGGTAGTAGAGGAGTTCAATCGATAGACTATTTATCAAATGATTTGCTTGTACAACTAAGGTGTTAATGGATAGGTGGTAGCTTCAAATAAACTATGCATCCACCTACAAGAATCCAAACACAACTAAAATAAAACATTTAAGTGAAGAAGATTTATTATGTTTCTTACGAGTCAAGATATCTAAAATAGTTTTGTCATGTTACAGTGGTAAAAATGTAAGGAATTGATCTATAACATCTGCATAAAAGGCAAACACATAGGGGCAATGGTTCTACTAAGTTAAAATTCTTCTGGCAACAACAAATTCACAATCACTTATGCATCTACTTACAAAGAACCAAACACGTTTAAAATAAAACATTCAAGTTAAGAAGAGTTTCAAAGAACATATTTAGGACAAAACCTAAGCATAGAACCATGTGATTATATGCCAACCATAGATGGGTCATTGGATTCTTAAGAAGTTGAGCAAGTATGAAAATTAATCAAATTTAAGCTAGATGGAAGGGAAAAAATCAAGTAGATCTCATCAACATGTTTTGAATTTTTTTACTTATGAATTATTGTTGAACTTTTTACTTATAAATTACAATGGCTACCTGTAAGCAATCCTTTGATGGAAGGAAACCCCTTTGAAACCTCATTAACATATTTAGAGTTACAGGTTGAGATTGACAGGTAGTCCAGAGTTACAGATTCATGTGTCTATGTAGACACTAAAAATTACAAATCTAAAAACAAAGATTCATCACCTTGAAGATCCAAAAATCGTCGTTGAAATAATTTTTTTTAATACTAAACTCAGCCAAGACATCATTCTTTAACAATACATGATATTATTTTAATAAAATAACTTTTAGCAAACACTTTTAAAAGGAAGTGGCGTTGAAGAACATTCCTATTACTTATTTTATAATTATCTACCAGAGGGATATAGAGATTATTACTGACAATTTACATTATATAATTAGGTTGTGGTGGAATATGTATAAAATGTATATAAGAGTTTCTAATAACTATGTTAATTATATAATAGTAATATTCTATAAATATTATAACTTCCATGTATAATATATAAGAGTGCACATATAAGTCCATATATATAGTTATACGATTAATATTATATACATTATATGCTTTTTTCAAACTATATAATTATAGAATATATATAAAGGTTAGAGTTAAAATATTATCTATTTTATTAATTAAAATAGGGGACTTTATAGATTAGTTAATCATCTTTAGTTATAGTTTTAGAGTTAATAAGAAGTCATTTAACTTGCTTTTTTCAACCAAACTAAAATCAGTTCTTGCAACTTAAGAGTTCTTTAAAAAAAAAACATTTTAATTAAATACGAAGATTCTAGAAAATTTTATATTTGTTAATTTTTCAACTTAGATTGCAATCCTTATAATTTTATTTTCTATTTTGATTTGAAGACATTATTTTATATAT
>MU228439.1:518097-530367 GCA_018584345.1 Thuja plicata
CAGTCGGCGGCAATGCCGCCACTGTGGTGGGCGGTGGGGGCAACGCCACCCACGGGTCGGCCCAGCCTCATTGCCCTGCCACCAAAAAAAAACATGTGCAGACTTTAAAAAAAATACGCGACCGCCAAGTTTAAAAGAAAATTGCCGCCGCTGCCCCTCCATAATCACTGCAACCCCAAAAAAAAGGAAATTTAATAATATATATATACTACAAATGTTTATATATATATATATTCAAACGTATATATATATATATATATATACATCCAATAGCTGCACTTCCATGGTTGCCATACCTACAATAACAATGAGAAAAAAAAGAGAAAGAAAACTAGGGTTTGGAGGGGAGAGATAATGTAAAAAGGAAATTTAAAAAAAAAAAAAATTTAACCTCTCACATAGTTGACCCTAACCCTAATTTTGAATTAGGGTTAGGGATTTCAAAAGAGGGGGAAAGGGATTCATTTGAAAACTTCTTTTAAGGAACTTTCTTTTTTATTATATGTTTATAGCTCTAGTAAAATTTAAGTTCAGATTTATAGTGATTTAAGGGAAAGACATCCTATTGCTTTATGAAACTAATTAAATGATGAAGATGTGAAAAGGATAAATATTTTTTTTTTTACTTGTTAAGTATTTGTGGGGAAATAAATAATTTTTTTTTTACATGCTTCTTATCATATAGATATTTAATATTAGAAAATTAAAAAGTTGATTCCCCTATGTACTTTTACTTTAAGTAAATATTTACCAGTAGGGTATAAATGATCATAACAGACAATTTATTATACATCCTTACCTAGTTTCTAGGAGATCTCCTTATTATATAGTGAAATTGGTAAATTAAGGGATTTATTTTATTAAACGTCTTAACGAACTATTGGAAAAATTTAAAGTTTGTTCCTAAATCTATCGAAGCCCTTGACCCGAATATCCAGTCTTAACTCTCAAGATTATATGATTTCTCTTCGGGGCCAGTTTTATCCTAGCCATTAATTAAAACCATAATTTAATGATTTAATTGAATATTATTATTAGGGGGTGAACCGAATTAAAGTTTTTAAATAAATCTTAGGGGCTCTTAATGTTATTTTTATGTGGTCAATATATGTGGCCAGTATACTGACTATTATAAAAATAATATTATGGAAGTGTCCTTCCCTAGAGGGTTATTTAAACACAGAGTTCATTAAGTCAATAACATACCCAGTCTTCCGAACGACCCTGGAGACGGAGAACAGGGAGTCTCTCTCTCTTTCTCCACATCATCAAACTCTATTAATAAATTAGGGGATGACATGTGGATCTTTATAACTCTACACTGATTAGCCTTTGAGTGAACAACCTATATTTTAATTCTAGTCAAAACATATCTCTTAAACTTCTCCTTGCGCATCTTTAACTATAGAAGGCGATTAGGGCTAAGAGATGTTGACACTTAGTCATGATTCCCCTTAGACCCTCTTGACTTTTAATTTCACCTTTTAAAAAAAAAAAGTTGTTGCATTTTTGGGCGCGAATTTTTGGGCATGACAGTAACAATAACAGAGCTTAGTTGTTGAACTATTTCATGCATAGCTAGATGCAATTCTATTAGTTCATCTTTTGTCGGTGATATTGGTATTGACAGTTAGTTATATTTATTTGTAAGGGTAGTTATCATAACCGACCTTAAGCCAACCTACAATGAGCACAAGCAACAATGAGCCTTTATAAAAATCACCTTATCCATTGTCACCTTAAACGATGTTTCATTTCATGAGAATTAGCTTCTCCGTGGTTTTTTCCAATTTGGGTTTTCACATAAATCTTGGTGTTCCTTGTGTTAGTGTTTTTGTGCTTTCATGTTCATATCTATTATGAATGCTTAATGTGGTTTACCGATAGATCATAAGTTGATATTGTTGTTGTTGATGAGTTTACCAACAAAGTAAAAGTGTTATAAAGTGTGTGATAATAACTGATTCACCCCCCTCTTAGTTATTCAACTTGTTCAACATGAAAAATTTGTCAATCATTGTGTTTGGAAACTAGAGACAAAGGTTGCATACTTTGGTGGAAGCTTGTCCAACAAATTGTAAACCAATTGTTAATCCTTCTTATCAATTGTCACAATCCTTTAGTTGTGTTCTAAGCTCATTTGTCTGGGTTACATAATTTTGGATAGTGTCAAATTTCTTAGGATCTAAGCTTGTGAGATCATTTTCTAATATGTATCATCTAAGCTCATCAACCTTTCCATATGAATTAGTAGCAAGATTGTCCCAAGCCTCTTTGATTTTCTTACACTTATCAATGTGAAATATGAGATCAAGTGAAATATACTTTCTCAATGCTCCAAGAGTCAATATAGTATTTTTAGTGAGCAATTAAAGTTGAGTATTTGGATCAGCTTTAGGATCAAATGGTGCCACAATAGTATCATCAATTTAATGAGTGAGTCATTTTTCCATTAGTTTACTCCAAGCATGTATTTTCCATGATGCATAATTCTATGGAGTTAAAGGAGGAAACTAAGGAGAAACTGTGATGCAAAATAAAAGAGCACAAAGAGAGTGACAATCACACAAGACACCCCCCCCCCAAAAAAAAAAAATAAAAATAAAAATAAAAAAATAAAAAAATAAAAAATAAATAAAATATTGATGTTTTTTGCACTTTATACTTACTGTAAGTACGATTTCCACTTGCAAAACAAGGCAAAGTGGACATTTGATTTCAAATGATTACAATTACCAAACATAGGTTACAAAAGACTCAAACAAATATGACACAAGATCTCTCAAGGTTTCAAGCAATTACAAGTTCCAAAATAGGCCAAAAAGGGCCAAATGATGAAAATGATATGTCCACTCATAATAACTGCAATTTGATAGAAAATTATTGAAGTAGACGAAAAAATTATACAATTTTAAAAAATTACACTTGAAAATGTGTCTGTATGAGCCTGAACAGAGCCCTGGAAGTTGCAAAAATAAGGATTAGACATGTATAGTCATGAAAAACTAAAAATTCTAGAAAATTTGTCCATCAAAATTAAAAAATACCTACATATGAGCAAAAAGCATGAAATACTACCCCAAATAAAAAAATGCATCGGAAAAGGAGTCAGAATGACCAAGTAATGGGGTTTCAAACTTTGTCTGCAAAATCAAAACTACAAATGGAGAGGGGGTCATTTTTTAAAAAAAAAATGATGACATAGTGCTGAAATCATCACTTCATGAGATTAAAATTGATGATTTCAGCCCCGTTAGAGCAAACAAAACTTGCACACGTCACACTTGTTGATTTGTCTGAATCTGCTGATATGACCCTCTTGTATGATGACGTGCTATCTTGATGACTTGACACGGTGAGAAGTGGTGATATGGCATGACATTGGAAAAGGTTACGATGAGCCCCACATTTAGAGATAAAATAAAATGCTACAGATCAGGCAATAAAAGATAAGAATAAATATGTATATAAAGTGCTGAAATTTGATAAACCGACCAGTGTGGGGAAAAACAAAATATTCAAATGCCAAATATGAAATTTTGTGCCACATACGAGGAGGGATATTTGTCCAACATGCAATCATTGGTATAAACTTGAGCAATTTATATAGGAAATTATTTGATCTCCAGCGCGAAGCACTAACCTTGTTGGTTGGAATGACCTATCACACCTAAAGAGAAGAAGCCATGAGTAATCCTATGCAACCTTGAGAGAGATTAATTTAGATAGGAATCTGATATGTAGATTAACCTATAAATGAACTAGATAGCTTATAATGAATACTATGAATGCTTATAAAATTATAATGGTAAAATCCTAGATGTAAACCCTAGAGAAATATTGAAAGAGAGTTTAGCAAGTGCCCACATCATAACGAATGAGACAACATGTGCTAAATAAAGCTCAATCTAATAAAATATAAAAACACTTTAAAGTTAAAATTAAGTGAATAAAGCAATTAAAAGACCTAATTAGTTAAATAACTATATAATATCCTAATTAGTTCAATACTTGTTAGACATCTTGATAATAATGCAACATAGTGGAAATGAATGAGTTCAAAGGTTTTATTTATATGCTTCACTTAATATTTGGTCAATTGTAGGAATTAATTAGAAAGATTAATAGATTAAAAAAATGAGAGAGGGTAGGACCTAAAGTTAGCACATGGATTGACGAGGTGAAAGAATTAGAAATGAGTCTGATGCATAGACGGAATGAGTAAAATATTAATTTTATTTATTTTTGGTGAAAATTAAATAAAATTATTTAAATTTGTTTAAGTTTGGATTGATTTTAGCTAATTAAATATTTTTTGAAAATTATTTCATTATAGGAGAAATTAATTAAATACTTAAATTAGTTCATTAATATTAGAAGAAAAATAGTGTACAACCTAAATAATTACAAATAAAATTAATTTATAGAGAAAATATTAGCCTAATTATTTTATGGTGGTGTTTCAAAGAAAAAAAATAATACTAGTGACGTAGATTATTGATAGGATATAAATAGGATGGAAAAATAGATGGATGCTCCCTTGAGAGATTGACTAGAAAAATAAAAATTGGGTCAATATCACGACACAAAGGATAGATTATGTCAAAGGATAGGGCATGTGATTGTGAGTTAGTGTGATTGAAGAAATGTAGGAACAAGATAGTAGAGTGCAATTGATATCACTGATCAAATATTAGGCAAAGCATGTAAATGGGTAGTGGAGTGGATGTAAAATATGTGAAATGGCTAAGTATTAGAAATTCATGACCTGCTACCTCACAAGGAAAATCATTAATTGACAAGAAGGAAGATTTATGGAATAACTTCTCCTCCCTTTCCAGTAAAGGGAATGTATCTATCAATAATTTAGGGAAAAAATGTATGACTATGTCACTCTTCATGTGGAGTTAGGCTTCTTTGGATGGGTGTGGAAGGACATCCCTCAAATTTAAATCCTAGCCGATCAAGTGAAGATATTTAAATTAGAACTCTTGAAACGAGGAAAATATTCAAGGATGAGAAAAAGATAAGTTAAGATGAAGTTGTTCCAAGTCTACGAAGTATTAAGTTAATTTGGTAAACAAAGCGAAAGAAATGTCCACAGAAGAATACAGTTTTGCCTCATATTTATTCTAGCAAAAATATTTCCTTTCAAAATCAAGAACCTTTTCTTTCAAGGAAACCAAAAAATTATATAATTGCTAACACAATTTTTTCTCTATGGGTTTTGCAAGTCTTTTCGAAGTGTTCCCTCTGCAAATCTATGGTATAAAATTTCAATCATCTACTAGGAAATTTCCCCTACTAATTTAAGTGTTAGCAATAACTTTGCACCAAACTTGAATGATCTAGATCCCTTGTAGAGTATCTACTAGAAATCTTTAAATACTAGTCACAGTTTCGTCACAATTTTTTTTTCAAGCATTTGAACTACAAACCCCTCTATCCTCATTTAGAAAATTTGGAAAGAAAGAAACAAATTGTTTTTTTTGGACAAAAGCATGCAAATTGAAAGATTTAAGATTAGAGAAAAAGAAGCCATCAACTGAGTAATAATTAACAAACTCATTATACCCAAATAAATAAATAAATACTTCTTTTGATGGGTCCAAAGATACTACAAATATGGAAAGCCTTGAAATCCCTAGCCCCCCCCCCAACTCAAGGGGATGGTAGAGTTTATTCTACTCAAAATTTGAGGGAACACATCAAGTGACAACCACTTAGGAAAGTTAGGTAAAACTGAACTTTGATGGTGTAGCAAGGGGTAATTTAGGAATGACAAGAATAAGCAGCATAGTAAAAGACACCAATGACTCCTGACAATCTCAAAAAAAGTTGATAAATGAAATCGAAAATAAAACAAAAATCCAAATCTTCTTATTGAAACTTCAAATCTATAGAAAGAAAGGCCTAAAATAACCCGATGATGCTTACAACCCACTTAGTAGAAAAAAGGACACCTAACTACATTAAACAACATTATAGGATAAACATGACCTATTTCAAAGTCATTCGAAACCTTTCTATTCAACACATCTACAAATAAGCCAATATAAAGGTTGACTCACTTTCGAACCACAATGAATAGCGAGATAATACTCAAGATCAATAATAGCATAGACAAATAGGAATAAAATGACAAATCATTCAAATGTTTCTCCAAAATATAAGAAAACAGACATAGATATGAACTTTAAAAAATCCAAATATTTTATTTAACACTTTAATCACAATGGTAAATTGTATTTATAATTCATCTTCTTTATTAAAAACATTTAAAATTCTTATACAAAAAATATTTACATGCATTAAAATTATAATAAACATAAATTAAAAATTAAAACTAAATGAATGGCCAAGAAAGCCTTGTCTTAACATTGCTAAGAAATCTAAATATCTCTATAGTTTATCTTAGGTGAACATAATTAAGGAATCAACTTAGAAAAGCTATTTTATATATAAGTCTTAGCAGTGTTTGTTAGAGATAATTTAATACTATTCCACGCCGGCAGGTACTCTTCTCAAAAGATAAGGACAACGCTTTTAATGTTGTCCCCACACATTTATATATCATTAATCTTATTAAATTTCCAAAGGTTATCTAAACATCATAAACGTAGTTATCTTGAACCAAAATAATAAACATGTAAATCAAGTCAAACTTGTACTTGATGGAGCTGCTGACATTTTTAGCATTAAATTTGGTGTACATAATGTTTATTTATTTATTTGGGAATGATGTTTACAATGCTTGATGTGTATTTATGGCTACTCGATTGGTGGGTTTATATGTCCAATACACATTCACAACTATTGACAATTGATGTTCAAAATGCTTGATGTGTATTTACATTTGATTTTTGTATTGTCAATTTATTAGTTTGTATTGTAAGGCTGGTAAATGATAGCTATATTTACAATGGCAAGAAATATTATTTTTATTAGAGGGTTTAAATTTTTTATTTTTTATTTTTGTTATTTTAAAATATTATTGTCTTATTTTATTATTTTTGAGAAAGTGTAATATTAAAGAAATATTTGTCAATTTTAAAAATATATAAATTTTTAATATATGTAAAAGATGAATATATAGTATATATTTTAGGAAAACTTTCTCGAGATAAAATTAAGCAACAACAAAAAAATTCAATAGATTATTTCATTGATTAAATAGTTTCTCTCCATTTCTATTTCAAGCATTCATTAAATAGATTAAGCCAAAAAGTACGAGCTAAAAGTAATGCCCATTTTTTATGCTCGAACTTTAACACCAATCTTGTGATGGGTCAATATTTCTAACATGAAATTTAATTTCAAATGTCATGACCACCCACTAGAATAGGGTGCTACATTTTGATCTTGTTTGTCCTTTGAAGATATAATATATAGGGTGTATCATAATCAAATCAAAGTCATATATAGTTTTTTAGTCCATCTTGTAACTCTATCTTAAATGCTCTTATGCATGTCATAAAATCTTATATGCATCTTATAATGTCATAGATTCCCTTACCCACAAATTGTGACATAATACTCTTACATACATCATATTATAAATTATGTATAGCATAAGGTGTCATCTCAAGTGGGATGCCATTTTCTATGTAGGCACAAAAATTAAAATTAATTGCAATGTATACAACACCTAATACCAACACTCTACCTCCTTTTTATACCTTGAGAGAGGAAAAATATAAAACCAACAAAAGTGAACAATGTTCTAAAGAAAAAAAATTCCGATAGTCTCACTACACTATATGAACATTTCCATACCCAGAGGTTTTTCCAAAGCATCTAAATGTTCATAGAAGTATCCACATTCTTAAGCATACCCTTGTATCCCATACAATGCAGCAAACAAAATGGTATTGCACATCAATGTGCTTTATCTGCACTTGTAATATAGAGTTCTTTACCAAGTTGATGACACTTTGATTACCATTCACCCAACTCTAAACACATTTTTTAAATCCAACTCGTCTCCTTAAAAACATGAGTAGTGCCATATATTTAATTTTTATAAAAACTTATTCACATATCTTGCTACACACATACGCATGCATGCCAACGTGTGCACGTGCAAGCGTGCCTGCATACACACATGCATGCATGCTTGCGCACATGCACATGTACATTTCAAGCATATCTAACACTACAAGCATATTCTAGTGTCTATAAAATCTCTAATAACAAATTGAATAATCTTAGCACCTTACAAATATATTAAGATCATCTTTGTTATTGCTTAGTGTTCTTTACCACAATTAGCCATAAATAACCTCAAGACTCTTAGTGCTTGGGTGATGTTTAATATAATGCAAACCATAGTATATATGAGGCTCTCAAATATATGAGCATAACGGATATGGATCATGTCCCCCATCTCACCAAGTGTTGAAGGATACTACTCTACTGAAATTTGTGTTCATATAAGAGCAAAAATGTTCACTAGTTTACAATCAATCACGTTAAAATAATACCAAATAGGATCAACATGCTACCTTTTACTTCACCAAAGTTTTATGTTAGATCTTATTTATCTTCATCTCTGAGATAAACTAAGAAGCCCCCAAATTTTCCATATGAAATTGTACTAAAAGTAAGATTAGAAATCTCTTATCACATCCTTATTGTTACCAATCAACATGTTATCCAAATATGAATTGAATAAGAAAAATAATCACCATTCTCTTTAAAATAAACAAATTCAATTAATTTGGATCAAACAAATTCGAAATCTAAGCATATGAGTTAAAATTTCTAGTATATCCAATGACACTATTTGAGACCATAAATTGCAAACCATTTTTTCTGACCCTTCACCATGTGATGCTTCTACAGTATATTGGTAAACATCTTCATCTAAATCTCCATAACCAATAGTTTTTTGTTTTTTTTTTATCCATTTTCTCAACCTCAAGTTCAAATGTAACTATCATGTCCCTAGCACTATAGTGTGTATTGCATTATGAATAGTCGGCTTGTGGGTAACTTAATATTATCATTATTTTATCATTATTTTTTTATTTAGGTCTAGACCTAGGTCTTATATGTTGTTATCTAAGTTGTCTTAGGTGATATCCTTGGACTAAGTGTGGTATATATAGGAGGTAGAGGTTAATTATTATCATCAATTTGAGTATTGTGTTCTTGTTGAAGATCGTTGGACATATCCCCTCAAAGTGGATAACAAGGTTGCCCCCTCAAAGTGGCAAATTATTATCGATTATTTGTGACACGTTTACTATTATTTTGTAAAGTGTATGCCTATCATATTTTTGAGATTTTTAAAAAAATTTGGAGGCATTTTTAAGAATATATTAAAGCATTTGCAATATTTAAAAAATTAGAAAATTGTAGCAAAATTAAATGATTTATTGTAGTATTGGAGTTTTTATTGGGAAGAAGACATCTCCTAGATTTGGTGAATTTTTTTGATAATTTTTTGAGGGACTGATAATATATTGAGTCGTCTACAAGATTTTTTAGAGGGATTTGAATAAATTTTACGTGATTTATACTAGATAAGGGTTTCTATCAATTATTTTTGGGCAGGACATTTCTCTCAAATCTTAGGAAAAGTTTTCCTTATTTTTAAAGGATTTTTTAGGAACACATTGTAGCACCTATAATAAAAAAATTTAAATTAATTATGACAAAATAAGTTATTTATTGCAGAACTAGTGTTTCTAACAAATTTTCTTCAAGGCTACAACTGAGCTAATTTCATGAAGATTTTTCTAAGAAAGTGAGATCTAGATCCTAGTAAGTTACCAATAAAATATTTAGATTAATTTGATTTCATTTGTGTTATATTGAAAAAATATTTTTTAAGAATTCTCCGAAACAAAAAGAAGAAATATAAAAAAACAAGATCAAAAAGTAGAAGAACAAGAGTAAGAGAGAAAAATAATAAGAAAAAAAACTAGACGAACAAGAAAAATAGAAAGAGCAAGAGCAAGAGAAAGAAGAATAGCAGCAGCAGGAGGAGGAGGAAGAGGAAGAAGACGAAGTGGAAGCAAAAAGGGGATGAAGAAAAAAAATAGCATTAAGAGCAATTCCTTTGTAATGGAGGGGGAATGTTATGTGCCTAAGCATATATATAATGTATATCTGGTTATGAATAGTCATCTCGTAGCCACCTTAACTCCTAATTAAGTCACATCAACATCATTATATTTTTATTTAGATCAATATAGGACCTATGTGTTGTTATCTAAGTTGGCTCATGTGATATACTTGACATAAAAGTCATATATAGGAGGTATATGTTAGTTATTTTCATCATTTTGAGTATTATGTTCTTGTTGAAGACTATTGGAGGTATCCCCCTCGAAGTGCCATATTATTATAAAGTTTTTGTAGCATATTTACCATTATTCCTCTAGTGTGGAAGTTAATTTTTAATTGTAACATTAAAAAATAAAAATAAGTATGATGTGGTTTGCCCATTCCCTAATATAGTGTGTATTATGTTATTAGTAGGATTGTGGCGACTTTAACTCTTTAATAAGTCACATAATAATTATTATAATCATATATATGTATTTGGGTCATCCAAGGAGTCATATTTAAGTATCTAAGTCAGCCTATATGACATCCAACATATAACATGGTATATATAGGAGGTTTAGGTTAGTTACTATCACCATTTTGAGTATTAAGTTATTATTGAAGACTGCAAGATTTGGCTATGGAGATAGCCACCCAAGATCTAGAGGCATGATTTAAAACACAATAACAAGAAAGAATAAATATGACAAGAATAAGTTATATTCTCACCAAAAATACAGTAGACTATATGATTTTACAAAGGAGACCCCTTGGTTAAACAGGCTGAGGTGAGATATAGGAAGGCATAAGATTATGACAAGTGTCTGAATCTTATGACTTGATGTAAAAGTGATAGTTTATCACCCACCTAAGGTGAAAGAGTGAAAGTGTGACATGTCCACTAAAGGTGGATAACCCACATAAGGTGGAAAAGTGATAGTGTGACACATCCACGAAAGGTGGATCACCCTCAAAAGGTGTAAATGTGATGGTGTAATGCATCCACTAAAGGTGGAATACCCTACAAAGGTGGAAAAGTGATAAAGTGATATGTTTGGATCATAGGTCGAAGTCCCACTTAAGGTGGAAATATGATAATGTGAAAATTCCACCAAAAGTGGGAATGTTCATATGTGGTCTTTAAATAAACTTAAGT
The DNA here is from genome assembly GCA_018584345.1 of Thuja plicata. Classification (NCBI taxonomy): domain Eukaryota; kingdom Viridiplantae; phylum Streptophyta; class Pinopsida; order Cupressales; family Cupressaceae; genus Thuja; species Thuja plicata. Next base: position 529,310 of record MU228439.1, read on the forward strand.
ACATGTGTGTTTAGAAACAAGGAGAATATTTTCTAAGTAAAACACTTAAATACACCAAAAAACACAATTGGAATTATCCATCTTGAAGTGGATTAGGAGTTTACGACCTCGAAGTGGAATATTATTATCAAGTATTTCCAACATTTTTCCTATTATATTCATCATGTTCAAGTTATTTCATTGCAAGTGGTATCAAAGCATGACATTAGCATAGTGAATGCAAAACGTTTTCTTTAATTTTGGAGGTCATTTTTTGAAATCATATATCCTCCAAATCTAGGTAATTTTTTTATAGATTTTATAGGTTTTTAAAAAACATATAGTGAAGCATATTCAATCCAATATTTAGAGGAATTTGAATAGAATTGAGCGAGTTATTGTAGAGACAATACTTTTTTCCAAAGAAATTGTGAAGAAAATATCTCCTAGATCAGAGTGATTTATTATATTTTCAAAAGGGTTTTTGAGGAGGTCATTGAAGAGTCTATGATCCAAATTTCAAAGTAATTGGAGTAGAAATACGTGACTTGTCAAAAAATTAGTGTTGCCAATAGTTTCACTCTCAAAGTTGAAAATTAGTTGATTTATTAGAAATTTTTTGGGGAAGTGATAGATCTAGGTGTGGAAAAACAAGAAGATAAAGAAAAAATAACAAGTACAAGAAGTAGAAGAAAACCTATAAGAACAATAGAAAGAGCAGGAGAGGAAGTAAAGGAAATAGAAAGAGAAAGAAAAAGAGCAAGAACAAGGACAAAAAAAGGAGCAAGAGAAATAGATAGAGCTAACACAAGAGCAATAGCAAGAGCAAGAAAAATAGAAAGAACAAGAGAAAGAGAAAGAGAAAGAGAAAGAGAAAGAGAAAGAGAAAGAGAAAGAGAAAGAGAAAGAGAAAGAACAAGAAAAATAAGAAATAAAAGAAGAGAAAGAAAATGAAAATAAAAAGGGAGATGAAGAAGAAGAAGAAAAATAAAAAGTTAGCATTGAGAACAATGAATTTGTACTAAAGAGGGGAGCAATGTTATGCCCCTAGCCCTATAGTTTGTATTTTGTTATGAATA
>MU228439.1:549476-584135 GCA_018584345.1 Thuja plicata
ACAGTCGGTTTTGGGACTGTTGTAGGTAGTTTGGAAGTTAGTTATAGGTGGTTGGTCATTTTCCTTCATTGAAAACAAGTTAAATATATTGTAAACAATCCAATGAAGGTGTGGAAGTCGATGTAATAGGTTTGGAGATCAATGAACTTATTTTTCTGCATTTTCCATGTTTTGACAGTTATAATAGGTCTCGGTGCAGAGACCATAGAATTTGTTTTCACCGTTGGATTTACTTTATTTTGAAGTATGTTTTACAAAACCTAATTATTAAGCTTTTGACCGAAGCGATTTCAAAAATATAGTCGGGGTCAAAAGTTATTAGATACAGAGTAGATGTATATCAAAACTATTTTCTTTCTCTGAGTCTACACGTTCAGTAGGTTTACAATTTGGGGTATCAAATGAAGCTTTAGAACCCTAATATTTTGTGTGGTTTTATTTTTTTATGTTACCAAAAACTTTCTTTCTTTCCAGAAAAATTCATCTTGTCATCTTGAAGTTCAAATAAATCGATCTCATAAAACTGCCCTGAGATAGAAGGAAATTGGCATAGGTTGTGGTTTGCATGGTTGGAGTGTTGTTTTCATGGTGTTGAGCATTCCTTGGGATGGGATTTAGAAACCTATCAGATGTTAGGAATCTTGATTCCACATTCAAGGAATTCTTTGCATCAAATGGATACAACATATAAGATTGTGAAGAAAGGAACTCAACTGGATCTATCAAAACCTCTACTCAAGCAGCTAGAAGAGAACCTAAAGACAATCAGGAATGCAAAATCAAATTCATGTAAGTTTGGTTCACTTATCATGTGCATTTTATTTTACTTCCAAGAATCATTTCCATCAATAGGAGATGTAAAATGGGATACAACTAGACCAGTTGCCATACAGATCAGTGAGTTTATAAAATCACTAGGAGACAATTTTGAGACAGTTATGGATGAGTACTTTACTGGATTCAAGGTGAGAATGCAGAAAAGAGTAAGGATCCCCGAGAAATTAATTGAGAAATTCAAGAATGATATATGCTTCATGGTAGACACAAATTTCACATACATCAAGCCTGATCTACCAAGGACGACATGGCTACAACCACTTGACTATGAAGTGAACATAGATCAAGCATCCAATGCAATTGATGCATTGATAAATGAGCCCTTAAACAAAACACAACCAAAGTTTGGCACTTATGAAGAAGCCAAATCAAGAATTAAATTTGGCTTGGTTGTAAAGCAGATAGACAAGAGGAAAGATAAAAATGGTAAAGAACTTGAAGAAAAGGCTACCGGTTACAGAGGAAGAAACCGAACAGACAGAAGAAACTGAGGGACAGTCACTCGTCGGTGAAGCTGAGAAGGAAAGTGAATCTGAGTCTACAAAGTCAAATACTTCATTACCTACACCAGCTAAGAAACCTAGAACTACAGCTACTACAAGGACAAGAAGTCAAACAGGTAAGGACACAAGTCCTTCACCATTGAAGAAAGGTCAAGTAATGACCTACAAGAGGAAACCTCCAACACAGAAAAGATGGCCAACAATAAGAAGAAAGCTCATAATAAATAAGGAGTACATTCAAGACACCGAACAGGATGAAGTTGTTCAACAGGAAAAGATTAAGATCCCTAAAACCATTGATGAGATATGTGCACTAATGATTAAATCGAGATCAATTACTGAGTCCAAAGTCAGAAGATGGTTAACTCTGGATCCCTTAGACCAGAACAAGATTGAAGAGGCAATTATCAAAATGATGAGTACATTTAAATATGTACCAATACAATTTTATGACAAAATGCCCAATGCACTATATGATAGACTATCTACCAGATGGACTTATGCATTGAAGAATGAGAAAGAGGTAAGGGAAAGATCCCTAGTTTCTATTATGCCTCCCGAATCCAAAATGGAATAAATAAGGGAGATGATGGAGCAACATGCACAGGAGTTCTCACCCAATATGAGAGCTTACAAGATACAAGAGGGCAAGCTAATAGACCTAGAGAAGGACAACAACAAAATTTGGAGTAAGATACTCAATAGACCTAAAAGGAGGCAAGCCCCGAGAGAAAAATTCTCACAAATGAACCACACAAGGATGATTAGGCTACTGAGAGCACCGAACCAATTATCATCATAGATGTAGAATTGGACAAAGACGAAATAGACACAACAGGAAACAAGAACATGGATGTTGCAGGTGAGACATGGTCGGACACCACTATGGACAACATTGTGGACAATACAATCATTGACATCATTGATGATCCAGTAGAATAAATTCAAAAAGATGAAGATGTCATTGTTGCCAAGTACCAGACCGACGAACAGGACAATATATTTGATGTTGTACAGGTGAACATACCGGGCAACATGCCAATATTGATGTAAGTCATCAATATACTCCAGGAAAAGGAGAAAACATCAACCAAATATGATAGCATACCCGAAGACAAGGGTGGTGCAGAACAAAAGGATGCATCAGAAGAACAAAAAGACACATATGAAGAATCGAAAGATACTACTGATGAACAACAAGACAAATCTATTGATCAGAAAAGTAAAGAAGAGCAGCAAACAAAAGATGGAGAGCGAAAAGAGAAAAGTGAAGAAGAAAAGAAAGATGATACATTAGAGAATACAAAAGAAAAATTTGTAGATACACCCAAGGTTTATGAGGAGACATCTTCACCTAACTGACAGGTTGACATCGAGCAGAAGGAAAAAGAAAATACACCTACCAAGCCTTCACTGAGCACTTCAGAGAAGACAAATGAACTAGCACTAGTAGTTCACAAATCTACATCCACTCAAATCTCAAAGAAGAAGAAGAAAGAGAATAAGAATCCAACTACTTTGGATGAAATTATTGAGATTCTAGTATGCGATCCTAGAACATTGGATCCAACTGAACTAACAAAGTATGCAAGAATTTGTGAGAGAAAAGCTATCCAGGATAAGCTTAGAAAGGAAACAAAAGAAACAAAGGTACTTGAAACTACAAAAGACATACTGCAATAGACAGTACATGACACTAACATTGATCAAGATACTCCTATACTTAATCAATTGGCAGTTCTGACAGAAGCTATCACATCCCATAATGTAGATGCTGAAAAGGCAATTGAGGAATGTGCAGAACAGAAATTCCAATTCAAACAAGCAAAGAAAATCAGCCAAGAAGTGGCAGAGAACAAGGTGAAGTTGTCTGAACTTGTAAGTATATTGGACCCCACTATTTTAAAAGTTATAACCTTAATCCAAAATTTATGCACTTTAGATCAACTCACTAAGGAGTATAGTGAGAAGATAGCACAAACCGATGTTGATCTACAAGTAAGTGCACAAGGTCTCACTAACAATGAAGATGCAATCAAATTGCACTATGAACAACTAAAGCAAGAAAGAAAGCTGAGACAGGACATTTGAAATGCAGAATCAAAGTTTAGAGATGAGGTAACCGAGCTCCAAGCTCTAATTTTACCCAATCTCACATTACTGCAGCAGCACATGACACTGGAAAGAACACTGATTGCCACCCCAAAAATGTTTGTCCTAGACAACATTTATGATATGCATGCCAGAATTGCATTAGAGCACATGACTCTGGAACACCTTAAAGAGAAATGGGAACAGATGATGGAAGAAATGTCAAACTCTCATTCCCCCGTTCTGAACAACTTGTAAGTTACACATTTTTGCCACAATTTTGACAACTTGTTAGTTATACGTCTTTGTCGTTAATATCAAAAAGGGTGAAATGATATGTTCATATATCATAAGGTGAAAAGGTGAAAAGGAGAAATAAAGAAAGGCAAGTATAAGTGTTCATGTACATATATACTATAATGCATATAGTTAGGGGGATTCATATAAAGACAAGATATATACATGGTGTACATACTAAACATATTAGTATTCATACACATATCATTTTTTGATACTAATGTCAAAGGGGGAGATTGAAGACAATATTTTTGCATTAGTATACAAAAGGAAAACAGTTTCTAAACCTTCAGTAAACCTACACTGAAAGACAGACTTTCACAGATCACCAAAAGTATAGATATCAAAGATCACCGAATGTTTGAAGTTCAAGAGGAACTCAACAGATAAAGTGGAACCCGATAGGAGGAAATCGACAGAGGAACCCGATGAGCAGATACAGTGCAAACTAAGAGAACAGGCACAATGAAAACCAAAAGAACAAAACAGTGCAACCCGAAAGACAATCAAACTGATTTCAGAGAAAACCGAGCATCAGACACTGAAAGTCAGTTACAGCCCACAAAAAGTGGATCTAACTTCCACGTCAGATAAAACACTCATATTCTCTTTATAGAGTTTTGTTTTGTTTTAAAACCATTACTTAAGGGACAGGCAACATTATTGTAATTGTTTTAATCAGTCTAACTTATTGAAAACATGCAAACTAGGAGATCATAGAGTTAAGTTTATTTTAAGTGAAACTTAATTAGGTCAATCTATATTATAAATAGATGTTGTAATCATTCTAAATAAAAGAGGAGAGGATGAAAGTATCCAACGAGGAAATCTATGGATCAGACTGAGAGTTTCAAGAACCAAAATAGCAAAATATGAAATTGGTTATCAAGAACCAAGAACAGAGGCTATTGAGAAACAAAGGTATTATTCAATCACAATAGGTGATACATATATACATGCAATCTTAAATGGATCTGTAATCATCAATAGTAGATTGCATACAATCAGGTCAAAGAGTAATTTGCTTACATTCTAACAAGTGAAGCAAAAGTAAAAATCCTTTCAAGGAAGGTGGATCTAACAATCCTATTGTAAATCTCTTAACCGAGTGCACACTAAACAGTGTTGCTAAAGATCTTAATAGAGTAGACTTTAATAGGTCTCCACATGATACTCCTAACAGGGTAGATCATCAGAAGTGATCAAATTGTAAGCCTTAACCGACCCCTTCCCATCTGCAGATAGTGAAGATTTTGTGGGTGCCAACCCCACCACAGTTTTTGCCTTCTTACAGAGGTTTTCTGTGATATCATATCTTGTTTTATGAGTCAATTACTTTCGTGAATGTTTCTATGAATGTTTACATGTTGGATTAAGTTAAATAATTGATATGTCTTACACAAAGATAGTATAGATCAGATGGTTGGATAAACAAGTGATTACATAAAGGTTAAATGATAAAAGAGATAAAAAATTTAGAGGTACTGATTCACCCCTCCCCTCTCAGTACACACTTCCTGTTATTTCCAACACCATGCACAAACACTTGATCCAAAGGTAACAACTTGCATTGGTAGTTATCAATAATTAATATCCATAGCTAAAATAGCACACACAACAAGTGCTAATATGACCAACTATCCATATCTCCATGGTATACAAAAATGTATCAAGTGAATCCCATATCATCAACATATACAACCTGTAACATACAATCACAAGCTCCAAGTGTAATACCTGCCACATACACACCTACAAGCTACCACTGCATAGGTAATGTAAAATATTAATTGAATCCACTAATGACATTATAAAAAATATAACCATAAATATGTCATATCAAGGAACATCACAATGATTCATACATGTAACCTAAATAGTTGCATACTCTCCCACAATATGTCACCATGCTCCCAAATCATATAAACACGAGAATCAAGGAAGAAACCGTATAATTAAAAGATAAAATTTATAAACAAATAATTTGAATGTCAAAATATCACAAAACTTATTCAATTCTTTCCCATGTTCTCCACAAACAAAAAGAGAAAGAGGTAAAGTAACCTCCATGTCATCTCCCAAATCATAATATGTGAACACAAACCAGTGAACACATACGTCTCATTGGATCTTTTTCTTGCAGAATCCTATACAACAGCAATGTTGGACTCTATGCAACCCAAATTCTGATTATGCCAAGAGAAAAGTCCAATTAACGAGGATTAAATCCTCATTCACTTTGAGCTCCACAAGCTCAGGCAGGTGTACTTAACTTCTACCTTCAATATTCAATATTATCATAGATGGGAAGACATATTGGATGTAACATAAACATGTAAATGATGATAAATTTCATAAAGATTGATGAGAACCACAAATTATGACACACAAGATGAGTACCCTATCCAGTGGGTGTGGATTCACTCTAAATGAAAATACCTTTAACAACAACATACATCAAATGTAAAATCATGCAAATGACCTCTGAACTTGAGTATGCCTTACATACTTAATTCACGCTCTTGAAAGTAGAAATAATTATCAAATTTGTTACAGTTTTTTACTCACTGAAACTACCTTAAGGAATTTAATTCTCTCCTTGAAAGAAATCGTAAACCAGTTAGGCACTATACCTTACAAAGTGATGGATTGAAATGTCCTTAACAGTTAATCCAAATGAATACAAGAACTAAAACAAAGACAATTAATCGTTAAGATCAAACCAATCACAGGAAGTTAGAGACATATATTATGCTAAAATATCTGATACATTTAAAATCAGAGCCAAAAATACCACTTGATAGTTTTAAATCTTAATATGCAGAGCTTTACAAGCCTTTTGTGGCATAAAAATCTCATCCTCACAAATGACCCAGAAAATTCTAAATATAGCCACAGGATACCACAAGCTTGGATCACCTTAGGGAAAACAAACCCTAAAACACAACCACCAAAGCTCAGGAACCAAGCCATCATTAAGTAAAAACTCTTCATCACTCCATCCTATGCACAATCTGATCTGTAGTCATCAATCACCTTAGGATGTAGGAGAACAATGCCTTGTAGAAGAAAATAGATATCGTTTACAATAAACAACTCAAGAAAACTACCCAAGTCCATGTTGCAAACATTAATTGATTTTTCTTCAAAAGATTAACCAAGGATTTGATCTGATTTTCCAACCACTAAAGCTCAGGAACAGACCCAAAATAATGGCAAAAATGAAAGGAAGCCGACCAAGGGTTATGAAAGTTTGAAAATCTAATTAGAAACCCTAAACCATCATTTCTTAACATAAATGTAGCATAAAAATATTCAGAGGTGTAATATTTTATCCCAACAGCATCCAACAACTGCATTAAAACAATCCAGAAGATCACATTTATCTATCTACTCTATAGCAGCATGAAATGCAGAGCCACCACTTCAAAACCCTCAGGAAACTATTGAAATATTCAAATATCATCTACAATGGTCACACTTGGCAGGGAAAACCCTATCGATGACCTAGATTCAATTTTAAATCCATCTTTAAAATATGGTCGTCGATCTCCTTGAAATTAACCCGCGAGCACAAAACACCTCGCCATTCTACATAGTTCATCGATCCCACTTTGACCTTCCTTAGGAACCTAGATATGCATCGTTCAAGTGTGATGTCGCAAAAGGTATTCATCATGCATCTTTGGATTGAGGCATTACGCCCACCACACGATCAAAATAGATCTGTCAGTCCTTTATTCTCCTTCAGCCCGGACCCACTATCTGAAATGCAATGTGGCAACCAAGCATGATGCCTTGAAGAATAACCTCCATGCATCTTGATCTTTACAGTATCATACCCACTTTCAGATTCATTTAAATATGAACAGGATTTACCTTACCTTTAGCTTTTAGAAGAATCGACCTCACCTTTATGGAAATGACACTTGGCGATCACTCATAATCCCGTAATAGCTATCCAACGTGCATATTTTATTTAAGGAAATGTACCCACCATTGGATTTATTTATATTTGAGCATGATTTACCTCTTCTTTGAACTCAGAAGTTTTTAGTCCCATAATCTAGAAAGGACACTTGTCATCTAGTCGTGATGCCTTAATGGGTATACTTCACACATCTTTTAAGCATGGGAAAGCGCCAACCATTAGATCTTATCAAAATTGCTTGATTCTTTATGTCCTTTAGCCCAACCACTTTCTATGTCACTCAGGCGTGTTTCCCCAAAGAGTAAACAGGCTGCATCTTTTGATCACGGGATCATGCCCGTTGTTAGATCAAAAATAACTTGCTTGACACTAAAAAGAGAGAAACATTACGGGGATTTAAACTTAGGAAATATTAAAATGAGCCCCACTAGAAATTAGGACATAAAATAAACGGCCTCGCTCGACGACTTAAGACCCATGGGTAAGAAACTTTAAGTGGCCCAAAAAGTAACATCATTTTATAACAGGCACGAAGGATACCTAGGGTTTTAGACCAAATTCATACCAAGGGTTTTACAAGTGACACTAGGGTTTTATAACCAGGCCTAAACATCATGAAAATTAGAAAGAACTAGGAGCAGGGAAAACCTCTTGCAATCCTAACAAGATCGAAAACATGAACATGTCAAATAGAAAATTTATGACCGACAAAGGCTTTGATTGGGGACACGTGCCTCATGTGGGCATGTAGAGGTCTTAGAATCTCATGGAAGAGCAAACCAATAACAAAAATCAGATTACTTCTCTTCACTTCAAACACTGGTCTCCTTTTTGAAAACCAAAACACCAAACACTGTTGAAAAACAAAGTAACTGTACAAATATACACATTATCTAGAAATGGCCCAAAACCACAAAACTGAAATCAACACTTACCCCTATCAAATATCTGATTTTCATCTCCATGGATCAAAGGTAAACTAAAATCATTACTTCTAACAACATGATAAAAAAAAAATTCCATGTATCTTCAGCATATCATATAAAATGAAATCAACATACTCACAACCAACTGGAAACGCCAAGTCATCAAACTAATGAGGATATTTATCATTGTGTGACACCAAATTGTCACACCCTTTACTATCATTGCCTTGCTGAAAAGATAAAAATTCCAACCCCTTCATATGGTTGTAAACATCAGATGCATTTTGCATACTAGTTTGCACCAAAATAAGAATCTCATTTATAAAAATAACTTGCCAACTAGAATGAAACACATCCAAATAAAAATTGGACTGCATAAAATTGGAGACATCTTGTTGATCAACTTCTATCAGCATCTTCCAAATATGCAAATGTATTGTCAACCAAAGGTTCACTTAATACTTGCAAATCTAAAAAAACACATTCAGATTTATCATTCTCTTTAGCATCAAGGTCTATATAAGAACCCTTCACACTAAGCTCATCGAAATCTGAATCCATACCATCATATGAATCATCATATTTGACATTATCAAATTCCTCACACTCATGCATTTTTATCTTACATATTTTTTGACTCAAGAGTAGGAAGAGAAAAATCAGCATATGTATCATACTTCACACCCATCAGCACATCGTCTTTGCCAAAACATATATCAACTAGGTACTACAAAGTAGAGTCCATTTTAGGTGTATACCTTTAAAAATCGGCAGCCAAGAGTTCTGAAATTTTCTCAGTGCTTAATGGACATTGGATTCCATATTCACTTTCTTTGGCTTCTCGCTCAATGCTGAAAATATTTTCACCATTGGAAGCAAGGATTAAAACCTCTTGGCTCATGTCATTTTGTGCAAAGGAATCGCCTAAACAACTTTCATCTGCATCATAATCATCCTCTTGTTTTTAACAAAAATCTTCCCTACACTGAGAGAGAAATATGCACTATTGTGCTGAAAAGAAGAAAAATCTACAGACTTTGTTAGAATAACTGAGAGGGGGGTGAATTAGTTAGATTCCAATTATCCTATAGTCCCATATTCCTCCAGATGTATATAAAAATAATTTCAAACATATAATTCAAATTGGTGGAATGTATTTTGTATCTCAAACTTTAGTCAATAGTGTTTACCGAGTATTAGTAAATTAATACTATGATTACCGATCAATGTCAATAAAGTAAAGTGTAAAGCAAAATAACAATCCACAACATTCATGGACATTGAAAAATATATTTTTAACGTGGAAACCCTGCTAAGGGAAAAAACACTTGAGACCGGTAACCCAAAATATTTTCACTCTTCTGAAATGAGCTCGGTGAAGAGCCAACCCTGTTAAAGGTTACATTGCACACTATTAAATGTGACCTGGTTAGAGGATTTAAAACTAGCAGTTTTCTCTTGATCATGCATTCACTATGGGGTCAACAAGAAAACACTCAACATTCATTATAATGTCATAATAAAGACTTTCATGTCCTACTTGGTTAAGAGGTGTATCTGTAATAATGGTTAAACTGATACAGTAATGATCTGATTCAAATACAACTCTATCTTGCAGATTTTCAGATCTATGCTAAGTACATAATACCTCAGATCAATTTTTTCACTTCAGTTCATCTCATACTTCATACTTGTTTTTCTCGATAATGCTATTTCCTTTGTCGTTCGGTGATGTCTACAAAAAATGCTCGTTTCTGTCTTTAACCAGTTTGATCAGTCATGCATAAACTTTGCATGTGCGCATCATAGCATCATACTATTCAAAATGAATCTCATGTCTCTTATATAGATATCATACTCATTTATTTTTCATCCTTTAGATTTTTCCGCTTAATCTCCATCGTTGATTTTGCCACTTAAACCATCCTCGACAGTTGTGGTAAAAAGATGTTTCATTCTTTGTCGTCTGATCTTTATTGAATTTTCATAACTATTTGGTCAACATAACAAACTTTATCTTTTACCTCAGAATCATCAATTTATAGCTCAGCATTCTAGTTGACCTCAGTTTGATTAAATTGCTCGGTCAATTGTTGTTTCGGCGATCCCTAGCTTGGTTATCATTGTGCTCAGTATACATTTTGTTTTACTCGGTGTTTACTATCTCTTGGTGTATACAGAAATCTTCATTTACCGACCACATAAAAATTGTTTGCTCCAAATCTTCAATCCATAACAAATGTTTTCCACCATAATGATACTCAAATAAGTTGACAGCAATGACAATACATTAACTGATAATGTTTATCATCACTTCTGTAACTCAATTGACTATCAACAAATGACTTCAAACATACAATCAGTTGTAGTTCATCAATATCTCCCTTTGGAATTAATGGAAACACAATATGAAATATGCAATATAAAATGCCATACAACAAATACCAAACTTATGTTCTACAACTGCAACAATTCTATAGCTCTCCCTAACTTAAACATATAAATTGTTTTAGTATGAAAAACTCACCATGCAAACTCTCCCTGCATATTAGATATGTCTCTCTCTTTCTCTTTACTCCCTTCAGTGATAGATATTTCATTGAATCTTTGTCCCTTTAGATATTTCATTGAATCTTCTCTCCCTTTGACAACAATGCCATAACAAAATATACAGCTCTTCAGTAGCCAAATAAAATATCTCTAGTATTTGGTGCAGTAGGTACCTTGCAGTGTACTGATATGTCTGTGGCAGTCCAGCTCAGCTTTGCATCAACAGGATTGATATTCTGATTTTATGTAGGTTGATGCAACCTCCTAGTCAGCTTAGTGACCAATAGACAACATATGAACCCCTAGTCTACCTCCCAAGTACTCAGATGTATCCTTCAGTAAGGGTTTGGTGAATATGTCTACAATTTGTTCTTTTGATTATACATATTCCAGTATCACTTGTTTATCTTGTACTTGTTCCCTCAAGTAGTGATATTTGATATATATGTGTTTTTTCTTTGCATGCATCACAAGATTCTTTGAAATATTAATAGCACTTGTATTATCACAGTAAATTATCACTGGGTCAGTGATCTCTTCATTCATGCCTTTCAACAGTTGTTTGATCCATGCTATGCTCGAACAATTAGCAACAACCGCAACATATTTTGATTTTGTAGTTGACTGAGATATGCATCCTTTCTTCTTGCTTATCCAAGTAACTAATCTTTCTCCAATAAAAAATGTTCCACCAACAGTGCTCTTTCTATCATCAATGTTCCCAACCCAATCAACATCAGTATAAACTTTTAATTCAAAATTTCTTTCTCTTTTGTACCATAGTCCATAATCCTTAGTATTCTTCAGATATCTAAAAATTCTTTTTACAACAGTCATATGTGATTCTCTGGGATTAGCAGAAAATCTTGCAACAATTCCAACCGCATGTGCAATGTTTGGTCTTGTGTGTACAACATATATCAATTTACCAATCATAGATCTGTACAAATTTTGATTTACCTCGAGTGTTTTATCTTCTTTTGTCAATTTGCATCATGTCACCATAGGTGTTCCGACTGGTTTTGATTCTTCCATTTTGAATGTCTTCAATTCTTCCTTTGATTTATTTTGATTGAGTAATGTAGATACCTGTAGTCTGTTGTAAAATTTGCAATCCAAGAAAAAATTTGATCTCTCCAAACATTGACATTTCAAATTCTTTCCTCATTTCATCAGCAAATGAAGTGCATAGGTTATCATTACCTCCAAATATAATATCATCAACAAATATTTCAGCAATAAGGGCGTTATCATCATTTCATCCTTTCAAATATAAATTATTGTTATCACTTGTTCTAATAAATCCAATACTTATAAGATAGGAATGTAATCTTTCATATCATGCTCTCGGTGCTTTTTTCAATCCATATAAAGCTTTGTGTAATTGACATACCATTTTTGTCTAATCAGGATCAAAAAATCTTTCAGGTTGTTCAATGTATACCTCTTCTTCCAGTATTCCATTCAAAACTGCATAATTTGTTGGAAATAATGGGAAGTATGTACTAAGAGGGGAGGGGTGAATCAGTACCTCTAAAAATTTTAGTTAATTAACCTTTAACCTTAATTAATCAAATCTTTGCTTTACTGATCATATCTGTCGTTCTTTCTTTATGCATGTGATATCAATTCATAATTTTAATTGTATGTAGGCATTCATAGAAACATTCATGAAAGAAATAACACATAACACAAGATATGGTAACACAAAAAACCCTTGTTAGAATGTTAAAACTATGGTGCGGATGGCACCCATAAAAACTTCACTATCTGCATATTGGAAGGGGTCGGCTAAGGCTTACAATTTGATCACTTTTGATGATCTACCCTGTTAGGAGTATTATGTGGAGACTAGTTAAGGTCTACTCTATTAAGAGTTTTAGCAACACTATTTAGTGTGCACTTGGTTAAGAGATTTACAATAGCATTGTTAAATTCACCTTTCTTGAAAGGATTTCTTCTATTTGCTACACTTGTTAGAATGTAGATAAAAATACTCATTGACCTAAGTGTATGCAATCTACAATTGTTTATTACAGGTCCATTAAATATTACATGTACAATTTATCACCTAATGTGATTGATTGATACCTTTGTTTCTCGGTAGCCTTGATCCTTGGTTCTTGATAACCAAATTCAACTTTTGTTGTTCTGCTTCTTGAAACTCTTAGTCTGATCCATAGATGTGCTCCTTGGATACAATCATCCTCTCATCCATCTCAAATGAATGATTACACATCTATTTATACAATAAATTTGACATTTTTAGTTTCACGTATAACAAACTTAACTCTATGATCAAAGGTTTACAACTTGACCTTGATCTCCTAGTTTGCATATTTTTAATCAATTGGACAAATTAAAACAATTACAATTATCTTTCTTGTCCCTCAAGAAATGGTTTTAAAAACAAATCTAAACTCTAAATATAAAGTATAATTGTTTTATCTGACGTGGAAGTCAGATCCACTTTTCTTGGGATATAACTGACTTTCGGTGTCTGGTGCTTGGGTTGCTCTAAAATCAGTTTGTCTGTCTTTCGGTTTTCCTTTGTTGAACTGTCTGTCGGGTTCCCTTTCTCTATCGGGTTCCTCTCTTTCCTTCTCTTTTGGTTTATAGTGTAACCTACTTTTCGGGTTCCTCTGTATCATCTTCGGGTTGCACTTTCGATTTACACTATAAAACTTGTGTCGTCGGGTTTCTCTATACTTAGCACTTTTGGTCTGAACTGAAACCTATCTTTCGGTGTAGTGTAACCGATGGTTCAAACAATTGTTATCTCTTTTCATACTAATGGAAAAACTTATGTCATCAATCTCCCCCTTTGACATTAGTATCAAAAACTGATATGTGCAAAATACTAAAATGTTTAGTATGTACACCATGTGTTTACCTTAGTCATTTCATGACTACCCCTATGCATATGCCGGTATATTATATTATATGTGTATGTACACTTGTCTATATACTATTTCTTTCTTTTCACCTTGTCTTTTCCCTTTGTGCTATATGTATTGTACATATCATTCTCTCCTATTGTACATATCATTTTCCTTTTCCCCCTTTTTTGATAGTAAGGGCAAAGGTGTATACCTATAATTTATCAAAAATATGAGAGAGAGGTTTTTATTTCCTCCATCATCTTCTCCCATTTCTCCTTTAGATTCTCAAGAGCTATATGCTCTAGTGTAATCCTAGCTTTCATGTCGTAGATGATGTCTGCTACAGACATCTCGGGGGTGGCAATTAGTTGTCTTGCTGAACTTATGTGTTGTTGCAGAAGTGTGAGGTTTGGTAAAAGTTGAGCCTGTAGCTCGGTAACCTCTTCTCTGAATTGTGATTCTGCTTCCCAAAGTTCTTTTCTTAACCTTTTGATTTTAATTATCTTCTCATAATGCAATTTGATTGCATTTCCATCTGTGGTTAGACTTTTAGCACCTGCATTTAGATCAGAATCGATCTTTGCAATCTTATCACTATTATCCTTAGTGAATTTCTCTAAAGTGCATAGCTTTTGAATTAAGGAAATAGCTTTAGTAATGATTGGATCTAATTCATTTGTTATTTTTTGAAAGCTTTACCTTATTTTCTGTCACTTCTTGGTTGATCTTTTTTGTCAATTTATATTGAAACTTTTGTTCTGCACGTTCTTCAATAGCCTTTTCTGCATCCACATTTTGAGTTGTGATTGCTTTGGTGAGAACAAAAATTTGATCCAGAATGGGGGCATTGTGATCAACATCAATGTCAGGAACTATCTGTTGTAAGATATGTCTTGTATTTTCCAGCACTAGAGAATCTTTGTGTTCTTTTCTAAGCTTTTCACACATTGCTTTCCTTTGACATATCTCTCCATATTCTATAAGAGATTCATAGTCCAATGTGGTTGGATCACACTTTGGTATTTCAATTATTTCAACAAGTGTGACCCCCAACTTACTCTTCTTGGTTATCTTCTTCTTCTTTTCAGATGCACATGTGTGCAGAACCATAGCCAGCTTCTCTGCTTGGTCTAATGTGCTAGAGGATTGTCTCAGTGGTGTGGTTCCTTTTTCCTATTGCTCAGGGTTTTCCTTTCGATTGCGTGTGGACATCTCCTCCTCAACATTCAGTGTTACTTCAGTATATCCTCGGTGTTCTTAGGAGTGGTATCAACTAGCTTATCTTGTTCACCTTTCTCCTTTTGCACTTCATCTGTATCTTTCATTTGTGCATTTTTTATGTTTAATCTCCATCTTTTTGTGTGATATCTTCACATGTTACATTTTAATCCCCTCAGATGACATTCTGGTCATCAGTTGTGTCTTTCTTTTCTCCTTCTCCTGCATCATCAGGTATGCTTGCATCGGGCTCAGGGGTCTTCTCCTTTTATGAGATTATATTGATTGCTTGAATCAATAATGGCATTTGGCCCGGTATGTTTACTTGTGCAGCATCAACAGATGTATCTTGATCCTTGGGCATATCATATGTAATAGTATATCTTCATCTCCCTTTACCTCATTTGCAGGATCATCGGTGATGTCAATAATAGTATTATCTGGCCATGTTTCATCAACAACATCCATATCCTCGTTGGCTTCTTTTTTCCAATTCTATTGTTGTGACATCATTTGTGTCATTTATAAGGATATGTTATGGGCTAGGTTTAGCTGGAGATTCATCATTGTGTGGCTTATTTGTGAGAGGTAATTCTCTCTCAGGGATTGCTTCCTCAGTTAGTCTATTGAGTATTTTACTCCAAATTTTGTTACTTGCCTTTTCTAGCTTGATAAGTTTTCCCTCTAGAACCTTGTAAGCTCTCAACTTGGGTGAGAACTCCTGTGCATGTTTCTCCATCATCTCCTTGATTTCTTCCATTTTGGAATTGGGAGGCATAAGAGAAACTAAGACTCTTTCCCATATCTCCTTCTCATTCTTTAATGCATAAGTCCATCTGGCAAATAATATTTCATGTATTTCTTTTGGCATTTTGTCATCAAATTGTACGGGTACATATTTGAAGTTGATCATTGTTTTGATGAGTGCCTCCTCAATCTTGTTCTGATCTTCAGGCTCTAGTGTTAGCCATTTTCTAACTTTGGTGTCGGTTAAGCCACCTATTTTTGCAATTGACTCACATATCTCATAAATAGTTTTAGGAATCTTACTTTTTTCTGTTTGGACAGATTCATCCTGCTAAGTATCTTCGATATCTTCCTTGGTTAGGATTAATTTCCTTCTCCTCTTTGGTGCTTTGGTCTATTTGGTTTGAGGTTTTCTTTTGTAGGTCCTTACTTGACCTTTCTTAATAGATGGTGAGTCTGCCTTTACTGATTGGCTCCTTGTCCTCTGTGCATATGTTGTCCTTGCCTTCTTTGGGGGTGGGGGTGCATCAGACTATGTTGACTCTAAGACACTCGCCTTGTCTGCTTCACTGATGGGTGACTGGCCCTCGATTTCCTCTGTCTTTTTAGTTTCTTCCTCATTAACCGATAGCTTCTTTGTCAAGGTCTTTACCATTTTGTCTTTCTTTCTATCAATCTTCTTCACAACTAAGCCTTATTTGATTCTCTCCTTGGCTTCTTCAAAGGTTCCAAACCTTGGTTGTGATTTATCCAATGGTTCATTCAACAACGCTTTAATAGAATTTGTTGCTTGATCTATATTGACTTCATAGTCAAGTAGAGCTAACCATGTTGTCCTTGCTACAGCTAGTTTGATTAGGGTGGTATCGGTGTCCACCAAGAAACAAATGTTAGTCTTGTATTTCTCTACCATTTATTTTGGTATCCTTGTTATCTTTTGCATTCTCTCTTTGAATCCAAAGCTGATTCAAAATTATCTCCAATTGACTTTATGAATTCACTTATTTGAACTGCCATTGGTCAGGTAGTGTCTCATTCACATTGCCGATAGATGGGAAGGTTTCTTGGAAGTAGAATAATATACACATTATCAGAGATCTAAATTTACATGAGTTGGTTTTTGCAGACCTGATCGTCCTCATGTTCTCATCTAATTGTCTAAGTAGAAGTTCTGATAGGTCCAACTGCAATCCCTTCTTGACAATTTTATGTGTTGTATCCACTGCTCGAGATGCAATATTGTTTATCCTGCTAGCATAAAAGAACTTGTATCCTAAGACACATGCTCCAAATTTCATTTCATCATAGGTGATGGTGGATACCTTTAGTCCTCTTCCATCCCATGCAGCTCGTGTGTTCTTCTTAATGTCAACTCGAGGAGGGTGTTTCAATGCTTTGGGTTTCTCGATTATGGGATAACCGGAAATAGCATGTATAACATCTTTGGCTATCGATTTAGGCTCATCTAGCCATAACTTTCATTCATGCAGTCAACTTAGAACTAACCGAATCCCTTCAGTTTTGAACTCCTTCGAGAACCATAGGGCATTTGTGAGCCCTTTTACCTTAATGTGCTTGTGCTCATCTTTTATGGTTCCATCATCATTGCAAAGCTTCTTGTAAGCCTGCTCTACTTCAAGATCTCCAATTTCTACGATCTTGCAGTGAATGTAGGATCTAACACCCTCGATCAACAAAACCCTAGGTGGAATTATAGAGAATGCTCCTGAGTCATCAGGATGCGAGGCAACCTCTGGATAGATTTTATACTTAGGTTCCTCACATGTACTTTTCTTTATCAGATTAACCTTACTCTCCTTAGCATTCTTGATTTTAGCGGTTCTTGATGTAGTTGCCATTGTTTCTAAAACTAGGGATTTTTCCCGTAAATGAAAGTAGAGTTCTTGGTTATCTTTGTTACCTACTTCAACCTTTGTAGCTTTTAGGAATATTTTTGGAGTGCAGGGAGTCAAGTTGTAGGCGCTCTACAATCGAATCGCTTCGTGCTCAGGTTTCTCTCTGTCCCTTTTCTCTAGTCGCGTGGTGAAAAATGAAACCCTTCCGTCATTTATTTATAGGCTTTTCCATAAGTCAAGTCATTAATTCTCAACCACTTCTCGGTGTGTAAAGACGGAGTCTTCGGGTGATACACAAATAATATTCTCGGTGAGAACGTGATGCTTTAGGGAATTTGTCAGCTTGTTACATTCACCGACGGATTTCGGTGTATGGCGAAGACAACATTGTCAACTCACATGATTACCGACGAATCTTAGTTTACACTAGAGACTTAGCTTTTATGTGTTAACCGATGGTTCTCTGTAAGTATAGACAGCTTAGCTTTGTATGTACACCGATGCATTTCGGTATGTATTGACCGATGGGATTGTTTTCACAGAATCATAACAAGTAATACCATAGTGCATCTTTAATCATGTTGATTTGGTAATTTAACTATGCATAATAGAACTAATGCAAAATATAACTTGGTATAATGCAGTTCCATACTTACTTGTTCTGCTTAGGTGGGGGTGGTGATGTCACCATATCCATTGGATAAGGTGTCACAAATTTCATTGCTCGGTCCAGCTTCATTGGTGTTTGTAGCTTTCCTCCACATTTTTTTCTCATCTTCCTGATGTCTTCAATGGTGTTTCCATTGGCAAAGGTGTTTGTCTCTGTCATTCGGTCTCTCCAGTATTTCTTTAGATGACCAACTTTATGACAGTGTAGACATGTCATTTCGGGGTTAGTCTAGCTCCTAGACTTTCTTGTCCATTGTCACATAGAGTTTGCAGCTATGTGACCAAATCTTCCACATGATGTGCAGCTTTCCCATGTGTTGTAATCCCAAACATATTGGTTACCAACTCTTTTTGGTTGATAAGCATTTTATTGATCCTTAGGCTTCCACACTTGCTTTTTCTTCTTCCCATATTCAAGAGATGTGTGCCCATGCATTTTGCAAGCAGGACAGTATTTGTCCATGTAGGTTTCTTTCTTTGGTTCTTTCACCTAAGATTTACATTCATATGCTTTATGTCATTTCTTGTTACATTTATAACAAATTCCTACGAATGAAAATGTGGATTTAGGAATACCTTTCATTTTTTTCATGCAAACATTTGATCTGTGGCCTGGCCTTCCATAGTGATTCCATGTCGGCTTTCTTGGTCTTGGATTTGTGTACACATTCTTTGGATCAGCTTATTTTGGTAATTCTTCATTTTTGGTATACCCTAGTCCAGTATTATTGTTGACTCTTCTTTGTCCATCAAGAAAATCATCCATCCTTTTTTTGCTTTCTTCAGCTCTCTTGATTATGTCATTATGTTGTTGCTGAATTCTCACTTCATGTTTCATCTTTTCATTTTCTTCTCTTAGCTCACTGATAGATTCTATTCTTTCAATGAGTTTTGTATTCATTTTGTTTGCCTCTTGACTCATAAGAATAATCTGATTTGTGATCTCATGATGATGTTTTGTAAGTCTTTGTATTTCTGACTCTTTCTCTTATAGATTTTTAGTAATCTTCCTTCTGTCATCAATAGCTAGTGTCCTTTCTTTCTTAGCTTGTCTAGCATTGTTCATGACATCAATCATTCTTACCATCTATGTCTCTTGACTAATTTTCAAAGATTTCACTTGTCCAACCAAATGTTGATTGATTTCATTCAAACTTGTTATGCTTTCTTCTGATGTGTTTGATGCTTTGCTAGTTGTAGATCTTGAAGACTCAAATAGATCTGGTATCTGTTCTTCATGGTAGTTTGTTTCATTATAGCTAGATGCCATAATATTTCTTTCATCTAAAAACTGCCTCATCTTGATTCTAGCTTCTTTATATTTTTCAAAGAAGATTTTATTTCTAACTTCTGATTCTCAATACTCTTGTCAAGCCTGTACTTCTCCATTGTATGATCTTTTCTCTTAAGTCTTTAAAATTTCCAAATAAGAGATCTAGCTCTGATACCAATTGTTGGAAATAATGGGAAGTATGTACTAAGAGGGGAGGGGTGAATCAGTACCTCTAAAAATTTTAGTTAATTAACCTTTAACCTTAAGTAATCAAATCTTTGTTTTACCGATCATATATGTTGTTCTCTCTTTATGCATGTGATATCAATTCATAATCTTAATTGTATGTAGACATTCATAGAAACATTCATGAAATCAATAACACATAACACAAGATATGGTAGCGTAGAAAACCCCTGTTAGAAGGTAAAAACTAAGGTGGGGATGGAACCCACAAAAATTTTACTATCTGCAAATTGGAAGGGGTCGATTAAGGCTTACAATTTGATCACTTCTGATGATCTACCATGTTAGGAGTATTATGTGGAGACTGGTTAAGTTCTACTCTGTTAAGAGCTTTAGCAACACTATTTAGTGTGCACTCGATTAAGAGATTTACAATAGGATTGTTAAATCCACCTTTCTTGAAAGGATTTCTTCTATTTGCTACACTTGTTAGAATATAGACAGAAATACTCACTGACCTGAGTGTATGCAATCTACAATTACTGATTAAATATCCATTAAAGATTACATGTACAATGTATCACCTAATGTGATTGATTAATACCTGTGTTGCTCGGTAGCCTTGATTCTTGGTTCTTGATAACCAAATTCAAATTTTGTTTTTCTACTTCTTGAAACTCTCAGTCTGGTCCATAGATGTGCTCCTTGGCTAAAATCATTCTCTCATCCATCTCAAATGAATTATTACACATCTATTTATAAAACATATTTGACCTTTTTAGTTTCACATATAACAAACTTAACTCTATGATCAAAGGTTCACAACTTGACCTTGATCTCCTAGTTTGCATGTTTTTAATCAGTTAGACTGATTAAAAAAATTACAATTTTTTTTCTTGTCCCTCAAGAAATGGTTTTAAAAACAAATCTAAACTCTAAATATAAAGTATAACTGTTTTATCTGACGTGGAAGTCAGGTCCACTTTTCTCAGGATATAACTGACTTTTGGTGTCTGATGCTCGGGTTTCTCTGAAATTAGTTTGTTTGTCTTTCGGTGTTCCTTTGTTGAACTATTTGTCGGGTTCCCTTGCTTTTTTGGGTTCCTCTCTTTCTTTCTTTGTTGGTTTATAGTGTAACCTACTTGTCAGGTTCCTCTGTATCATCTTCGGGTTGCACTTTCAGTTTACACTACAAAACTTGTGTCATCGGGTTTCTCTATACTTAGCACTTTCAGTATGAACTGAAACCTATCTTTCCATGTAGTGTAACTGATGGTTCAAACAACTATTTTCTCTTTGCATACTAATGGAAAAAATTGTGTCATCATACATAACATCCATCTTATATAATTTGAATCCTTTATATGTTGCGTATGCCAGTAATATTCTTACTCCTTCAAGTCTAGCAATGGGTGCAAAAGTTTCTCCATAGTCAATTCCTTCTTCTTGTGCATACCCTTTGCAAACTAATCTTGCTTTATTTTTGGTTACATCTCCATTCTCATTCAATTTGTTTTTGAATATCCATTTGGTGCCAATGACATTTTTATCACTCGATCTCGATACTAATGTCCATGTCTTGTTTTTTTGTATATTCTCAATTTCCTCATACATGGTAGTAATCCATTCTTCATTTTCTAATGCATCTCTAACATTCTTAGGCTCAAATTCACAAATTAAACAAGTGTTGTCTTTCAACTTACTTCTTGTCATCATGCCAGCTCTTTTATCTCCAATAATCTGATTTTGTGGATGATGTCTTCTCACATATTTAGCAAGTATAGGTTCATTTTTTTTTTCTTCATTGTCTTCTCCTGTAGGTTCATTGTGTTCTAGTTCATGATCTTCAGTTTCAGCATTTTCCCGATTCTCGGTCTGTGTTACCTATTGCCCGATGACATTACCCTGTTGAACTATAACATTAGGCATCTGTGTCGGTATAGTATCAGGTTCTTCCATGTAGAAAAATCTACTACAATCTTCTAGTTCGTTCATGTTGTCCTCATCATTTTTCTCAGCAAATTCATCAACTTTCACATTTGCACTTTCAATGATTTTGTTAGATGTCTCGTCCAAACATTTGTAAGCTTTACTCTTAGTGGAATATCCAAGAAATATTCCTTCATCACTTTTTGAATCAAATTTCCCATTTCGATCATCTTTCAGAATATAACACTGACTACCAAATATTATAAAATGGCTCACATTAGGTGTATAACCATACCATAGCTCATATTTTATTTTTATCTTTCTTCAATTGTACTCAGTTTAGTGTGTAAATAATTGTGCTAACTGCTTCTCTCAGTATGTTTGTGCAACACTCTTTTCAATCATCAGTGTTCTGGCACAATCAACAACTAATATATTCCTTCTTTTAGCAATTCCATTCTATTGTGGTCTCCTCGGTGTGGAAACCTATCTTTTGATTCCATACTCATTACAAAATTTAGTGAAAACATCATAAATAAATTCACCTCCTTTATCAGATCTCAAACACTTCAGTTCTCTACCAGTTTCTTTTTCCACTTTAGCTTTGTACCATTTATACATCTTAAATGCTTCAAATTTTTCTTTTAGAAACATGAAAGCCATCATTCTAGAGTAGTCATCAACAAATAAAATAAAGTATTTGTCCCCATAATAGCTCTGTGTTCTCATTGGTCCACATAAGTCTATATGAACTAACTCCAAAATATCATTAGATGAAAAATTCTTGCTCTTAAAACTAGATTTTGGCATCTTTCTCATTTGATAATTTTTGCACATTACATGGTCTGGTTTAGATAAGCTCGGTAAGCCTCTAACTTTTCTTTTCTTACTAATCTTAACCATGTTGTCAAACTTTACATGACAAATCCTTTTATTCTATAACCATATATATATTCATTCTTTTCCAATAAGCAAGTAGCAGTGTCAAGATAGAATAGGTTACCTTTTGATTGTTCACCAGTGTCGATCAACTTTCATGTTCCATCATAGATTCTAGCTTTTCTATTTTCAAATGCAACTTGGTGCCCTATGTTATTCAACTGTGAAACACTCAACATATTATAATTAGTCCTTTCACCCAATATGCATTCTCACATTTGATTTGATTGTTCAGCATAATAGTACCTTTTCCTTTCACTTGACAAGGTGTATCATTTTCCATTCTAACATATCCACCATCATAATGTTCAAGAAATTCAAATTTTCCTTTATCTCCAGTCATGTGATATGTATAACCACTATCAATAACCCAAATGTCATGCTTACTAACTTTAAATATAAGTGTTGTTTCTACATACATTTCATCTTCATCTAAATCATCTTTCAAAGCTACAAACACTGTCTCAATGTCTTCATCACTGTCAGAACCACTGTCATTATCTTTATCTTCATCAATGTAATAGGCCTTCTTTCATTTATCTTTGTAATCTAAGTTATCTCTTCTGTCATACTGTCATTTGCTTATGTAGTCTCGGTCATCCTTTCTATCATCATTCTTTCTGTTAGCGCATCTTGCAGAAAAATGGTCAATCTCTTTACAGTTAAAACATATCAAAGGTAGTTTACCTTTATATCTTGCTTTACCTTTGTGCAATCTTCTAACTATTAAAGCTTCAAGTTCATCAAGTTCCTTGTCATCACTATCACTGTCACTGTTATTTCTGATTATGTGTTTGCTACTAGATTTACCAATTTTCAAAGTAGACATAAATGCGGATTCCATAGAAGGTACAATATTGTTGTCAAATTTATTCAGCTCAAAAGAAATCAATCTTCCAACAAGACTATCAATAGTAATATTATTTGAAGGTGTTGCTCTCATTTCATGTATTGCAGAGACTCTTATAGAATAAGTAGGCAATAAAGTTCTAAGAATCTTACTCACAATAGTTTCTTCATCAACAGTTCTACTAGCTCCTCGAATAGCATTCAAAATTTCCTTAATTTGGGTACGGTACTGTGTTATGTTTTCTCCTTCTTTCATTCTTGTATCATCAAATTTCCCTCGGAGACTTTCAGCTTTAGCTCTCTAGACATTTACATCTCCTCCATAAACTAGTGTAAGTTGGTCCCACATCTGTTTGACAGTTGTACATGTCTTGATATCTTCAAATTTAGATTTAGTAAGTGAAGAAGCAATCTCCACCATGATAAGGTTGTGTTCATGTTTCTCTTTCATCTGATTAACAGACAAAGGTCCAGTAGGTAAAATGCATTATCCAGATAATCTGCAAAATTATCTCCAATCCCTGATAGGTATAGTCTCATTCTACTTTTCCATGTCGGGAAGTTATCCTTGTTCATATTCTGTGTGTCTCTCTTATAAATCTTGTGAACTTTAACTTAAGTCCTTCAAAACTTTCTTCTAAGCATTGTACGCTCTGATACCAATTGTTAGAATAATTGAGAGGGCGGTGAATCAGTTAGCTCCCAGTTATCCTACAGTCCCAAATTCCTCTAGATGTATATAAAAACAATTTCAAACATATAATTCAACTCAGTGAAATGTATTTTGTATCTCAAAAAATAGTCAATAGTGTTTACCAAGTATCAATAAATTAATACTGTGATTACCGATCAATGTCAATAAAGTAAAGTGTAAAGAAAAATAACAATCCACAACATTCATGCACATTTACACAGATTTTTAACATGGAAACCCTTCTAAGGGAAAAACCACCTGGGACTGGTAACCCTAAATATTTTCACTCTTCTTAAGTGAGCTCGGTGAAGAGCCAACCCTATTAAAAGTTACAATGCACACTGTTAAATGTGACCTGGTTAGAGGATTTAAAACTAACAATTCTCTCTTGACCATGCATTCACTATGGGGTAAACAAAAAAACACTTGAAACATTCATTAGAATGTCATAATAAAGATTTTAACATCCTACTCAGTTAAGAGATTTATCTGTAACAAAAGTTAAACTGATACAATAATGATCTGATTCAAATACAACTCTATCTTGCATATTTTTAGATCTATTCTAAGTACATAATACCTCTGATCAATTCGTTCACTTCAGTTCATCTCATACTTCATACTTGTTATTCTCAGTAATGCTCTTTCCTCTGTCGTTCGGTGATGTCTGCAGAAAACACTCGGTTCTGTCTTTAACCAGTTTGATCAGTCATGCATAAACTTTGCATGTGCACATCATAGCATCATATTATGCAAAATGAATCTCTTGTCTCTTATGTAGACATCATAGCTCATTTAATTTTCATCCTTCAAATTTTTTCGCTTAATCTGTTGATGTTTGAAAATTTTTATGTTGTAAAAGCAACCAATATACCCTGAGACTAATATTAGGAATGGTTAATTCCAAGTATGAGAGCTCTGTAAGGTAACTGGACCAACTATAGGACAAGACTATCCTCTACTCTTGTGGCTCTGCAAAACCAAGGTGGGTGCACCTAATCCAAATTGATATTTAACTCTTTTTAAACTCCTTAGAACTTCTAGATTTTAACAACAGATAAATGGCAGGAAAGTATGAAATGGTAACCACTCATTCAGTGACTATTCTCTACCATGCAGGACCACAACCAACAACCACAAAACTTGAAAGGACTGTAAATGGTTTTGATGTTTTTATAGGGCAGAGTATAACCAAACCTATTCAAATATGTATCAAAATAGAAGATACTAATTATTGATCAGTGCTTTATCCATTGGGCAATGATTCTAGATCAGATACAAGACAGAGAAACTAACTATTGTCAAGGACTCAAAACCATAAATACAGATAACTCCAGACCAAACACTTCTTAATAATCCTTATATAGACAAACCCAAAGGGTTTATGTCTTATCCAAATCTGACTTTAATTTAATCCTTGATCAAAAATATGGACTAAAACATATACATAAAGAAATCTTATGCAGTGAACCAGAAGATTCAAAAATCAAGAGAGAAAAAAGGAGAGACTTGAATCAGAAATACTGTATTAAGTACAAAGAGACCAATTTCAATTCCAAAATGTTTCAAATCATATACCACTTCAATAAATAAATAAAAGACTAGCAAATTTTTGCTTCTATGGTAATACTCTCTAGATATACATTTGCTACACTCACTGGAAAACAGTAAAAGGTTTATGTCTTATGCTACTTGCCCAAAATTTCTCAGCTTCTTCTAAATGAGCTTGGAAGTCCTTTTATAAGCCAAGGACTGCAACAAGCTTCAGATCATTTAGGGTTAGGGATAAAACTCAATCTAATACTTGATAGAAAAAATAATGTATTTCAATAATAAATAATTTTGTCATCAACAAGTTGGGCTCAATCTTAAATTCTGCCTGTGTAATCTGATTTGATTTAGCCACCATCCAACCTTGGAGAACAAACCTTGCAGAAGGAATAAGAATAGAATGTCTTGTCTGCATTAAATACCCTGGTAAAGTCTTGGCTCTTCAGATCTACAAAATATCAAAAGGCTCAGCCCTTCAAGAATAAAATTTGATTCTCGACATCTATAGTTCTGGAAAAGACTATTCATTAATGGGAAAGAGAAAAAACAGGGATAAAACTTGATTAATAAACTATCCAGAGCCCTAAAATAATATTCTCTACTCAAGTGCATTCAAATCTGCCCAACATTCATTCTCTCAGCATCCAACATGTGTACAAGAAAAACCACAAAGATCAAATTTTGTTAATTAATGCTCTGTAATAAGACATGATCCACAGCTTAAAAACCCTGAGGAATAAACAAGAATTTGAAAAGCGGTTAAATGGTCACAGGTGGCGTGGAAAACTCCATCGACGACCAAGATTTAAACTTTATCAAACTTTAAAACACAGTCGTTGATCTTATTTAAGTCACCCAGGTTTCAAAAATTTGATCCGACAGGTGGCACGCAGACGTGATGCCTTAATGGTTAGATCTCGATCACCTTTTCTTTAAGGCTTCACACTGTCTGTTAGATCAACATCAACTTGACTATACATTACCTTTACCCTCGACTTCAAACTATAGTTCCCACACACTCAAATAGGACACGTGGCCACCAAGCATAATGCCTCAAGGGATAGATCTTGTGCATATTCTTCATAAGGCTTTATGCCCATCGCACGATCTTATTTAACTTAACTATGCTTTATCATACTCTTCCTGACTTCAACCGGACCCACTGGGACACGTGTTCATCAAATGCAATGCCTCAATGACTAGTCTGACTGCATCTCCGCTTTAAGGCTTTACGCCCACCATCAGATCTTATGCAACTTGACAGTCCTTTACCTTAGTTTCCTTGTCGCTGATCAAACCCACCTAGGAATGGTGGTGCAAGGGCAATGCCTCGATGATTAGATCGACTGTATATTTGCATTAAGGCTTCACGCCAACTGTAAGATCTTCACCAACTTGACCACCTATTAATCTATCTCAATGGGCCCTCAAATCTGACTACTTCCATGTGTCAAAACGGTGCAATTCCTTGAAGATTAGATCTCTCACAACTTATGTATGAGGATTTACACCCACCAAAAATATTCCTCCAACCTGGTTGACTTTTAGCTTGTCTTATGCTGCGGCCACTTTCCACATGGCGACCAGGGGCAATGCCTTGAAGATTAAAGATCTGCATCTTGTGCTTTAATGCAAATCAATAGATGTTGGATGAAGATAGACATGCACGACAAAATGAAAAGTCATAAAGCATTTCGGGGAAATAAAACTTACAAAAAATTAAAAGGGAACCCCGCTTAGGAATTAGGAAATAAAATATATGGCCCTGCCGACGATGAATTATAGGACATGGCTTAAGTGACTTAAGTTACAAAAAGTAACTTCAAAATAGAATCCACCAAGAAGGTTTAGGGTTTTAACAAGATTTTGTATAAAATACTTAGGGCTTTAGGCCAGAGACATCGAAACAATTTGCAGAGATAGAAATTTAGAAAAAAAATGCAAGTGCTAACAGCGGCTCTAGTTGGGGATGCATGTCTCTTGCAGGCATGATAAGATTCCAGAATCCTGAGTTGAGAAGACCACCTACAGGAAAAGAAACTAACCTACAGCAGACAAAACAAGGAATATCTACACAAAACTTATTTACAAATGATTGTTCATGGATTCAAAAAACATCAGTAGAAAAAGAGCTTTAAGAACTGTACATGAAAAATTCCAAAAAATTTACAGTTAAATCTTTTAAAATATAAGAATTAGAACTCCATTTGCTGTCAATGATGTATGGTCCTAACCAGATAGGGTCAAACTTGCCATGTTTTCCTTTATCCTCTAATCTGGCATTCCACATTAAGACCAAATCATTAACTTCAAAACTTCTAGCAACAGTCCTTCTGTCATACAAATCCTTATATTGAAGTTGCAACCTAACATTTCTGTCATGTGCTTCCCTTCTTGATTCATCCAACTATATCAAATCATCCATCATGATCTTCATTTCATCATCTAGTTCATCATCATATTTCTGGATAAACTTGTACATTTTCAATAAATTATTCAGTGGCAACCTTGCATGTATACCATAAACTAAAACAAAGGGTACACAACCAATGGATTTCTTCACTATTACTCTGTCAGCCCACAAGGCTTGTTGCAACTTTGAATCCTAGACCCTTTTATTCTTATCTAGCACTCTTTTTAAAATATTTATAAGGCTTTTATTATTGGATTCAGCTTGTCCATTTCCCTGTGGGTGGTATGGGGAAGAGTAAGAAATTTGGATTCCATACTGCTTGCAGAAGTCACTAAAATCTGCAGATCTGAAACACATAGCATTATCTACCACAATAGTTTCAAAACAACCAAACCTAGTGAGAATATTTTGCAGCATAAATTCAATAACAACTTTACTAGTAACTTTTTTGGTGGGAATTATTTCAACCCTCTTAGTAAAGTAATCAGTTGCTACCAAAATCCATGAATGACCTCCACTAGATTTGTTTGGAATCTCTCCAATGAAATCCATTCCCCACTTTTGAAAATGTGCATCAACTACAATATGCCTCAAAGGTAAATTCCCACTAAACTTAAGCTTGCCTGCAAATCTCTAGCAAGCATCACATTTCTTAACATAGCTATGGTCATCCTTGAAGATAGTAGGCCACCAAAAACTAGACCTCATAATCTTATGTGCACTAGTCTTAGCCATATAATGACCTCCACATGTGCCATTATGCATTTGTTCCAACAAGTTCTTGGATTTATCATGTAGTCTACACACTTGATCAACACTCCTTCATTTCTCCTCCACCATAACTGACATTGTATGATTGCATACCTAATGGCATGCAGCTTAACTGTTCTCTTTCTATTTTCATCCATTTTAGGAGGTAATATCATTTTTTGTAAATATTCATTGATGTCTTTATACCATTCAAAACAATCCATATCAAAAATATAAGGCTTATGCTCTTCTTCTAACATATTTACTTGATTTGCATCTAAATTACTTTAAGCCATTAACTTTGCAAGTCTTAGGCCTTTGACCAATTTTGTGATTTGAATGTCAATATTGAACTCTTGGATTTTATTTATCCATCTACACCTCCTTCCTGAAACTTCATGTTGAACCAGAATGTCCTTCACAGCTGCACTTGGCACATAAGCAACAACAGTTTCTCCTACCAAATAGAATCTAAAAGCTTTGACAACTTTAACCAGAGCATATGCTTGTTTTTCCATAATATCATACTTTAATTCTGTTGCTTGTAAAGACTTACTGAAAAAAGAAATGGGATGTTCAAAGCCCTCTGAATTCTTCTGCAATAATACTGCAGCAACAGTATTATATGAAGCAAAGGAGAAAATCTGCAAAGGCTTGTCATTATTAGGTGTTCTTAAAATAGGAGCATCTTTAATATCTTTTTTAATACCTAAGAATGCTTTAGATGCTTCTTCACTCCATTCCACTTTGGCTCCTTTCTTCATCATATTTGAAATAGGGAGACTAACTTATGCAAAATTTGTAACAAATCTCCTTAGAAAGTTCACTAGTCCAAATAAAGATTGAATTCCCTTGACATTCTTTGGCTGAGGGATTTTATCAATTGCAGCAACCCTTTCAGGATCAATTCTTACTCCATCTTTGGATACAATATGCCCTAGGAGCTTTCCCTCTGTGACTCCAAAAGCACACTTCTTTGGGTTGAAAGAGACCCCATATTCCAAAGCTCTAAGAAAAATCTTATCAAGATGATCACAGTGTTGATCTTCTTTTGCTGAATAAGCTGTCAGCTCATCTAATAAACAACTAAAATGTTATTTATGAAATCTACAAATGCCACATCCATGACCCTCTGAAAAGTTTCCCAAGCATTTGTTAAGCCAAAAGGAATTCTCACATAGACATAAGTACCCCATAGTGTGGTGAATGCAGTCTTGAATTGTTCAGACTCCTTAACCATGACTTGGTTATATCTTGAGAACCCATCCATCATAGACATTAATTCAAACCTAGTAACTCTTTGTAACATGGCTTCCATATTTGGCAAACCATAATTATCCTTCAATGAACTGACATTTAGATTTCTAAAATCTACACAAAGTCTGGTATCTCCATTTTTCTTCCTCACTGGCACCAAATTTGATACCCATGTAGAATGTTTGGTGGTTTTAATAATCCCATCATCTTTCATCTTCTTTAATTCTTCCTGCATTTTTGGTGCTAGGATGGGATTGACAAGTCTCAATTTTTGTCTGAAAGGCTTAGTGCCTTCCTTTAAAGGAATCTCATGTTGAAACAAATATTCTCTATAGGATTTCAAATCATCATAGGACCATGCAAAAAAATTCCTATACTTTCTGAGAAGATCAACTAATAACTTACTGATTTTAGGAGACAGCCTTTTACCAATATACATTTTCTTAGGGCTTTCAGTTGTTACTATATTTATTTCTTCCAATTCTTCAAGTTTACTTAAATTATTTGTCAGAAAAGACTTGTCCTTATTATCAAAAGCTTTTTCAAGAATAACTAGCCCTTTAGGAACTCTGTTTGATTTCAATTGAAGCACCTCTTTACCAAAAATGGTATCCTTATTATCCAAGGTTTCAACACATCCCCTGAAATCCATTTCTTTGTTTAAAAGCTTTGCCTCGCAATTCAAAAATCTCAGAATATCTAAGTCATCTTCAAAGACTTGCCAATTCTCAACATTGTCCGGTATTGAAGGTCTGGATTAAATTTCTATTTTATAAATTCCTGCAAATGTAATATCTTCAGGTCTTAAGGAAATGTTTGCTAGTAAATCTGCCATTTTTTTTTGACCTCTATCTACCCAATCAATACCAAATGCATCAAAGTTCTCTAATTCATCCCAAATAGCATTCCTATACTACTTAAGTCTCTGATTTTTTGATACATATTTGGATTTAATCTAAGATATTATCAATCCAGAGTCTCCAATCTCTCTGAGAATTTTTATCTTATGTTTTGAGGCTATTCTCAAACCAATTAACAAAGCCTCATACTCTACTATATTGTTTGTGCATGAAAACAATAATGTAAAAGAAAACTTTAAGTTCTTACCACTAGGAGATATTAATAAGATTCCTGCACCAGTTCCTTCCTTAGAACTTGCTCCATCAAAGTACATGGTCCATAAATCACACTGGTCCATCATTTTTTTTTCATCAGACAGCAACATAGGCTGAGTACCTTCTTCAACCCCTATATCTTGTACTTGAAAAGATCCAATATCAGTATCCACAAAACAATTCATATCAGCATCTTCATTTATTTCAATCATGTGGGGAGTCCTTCTTTCCTGAGACACCTTCACATTTTGACCATCAATATTGAAAGTAGCAAAAGACAAATCACATTGCATATTGCCTCCCATTGAAGCACTCCATTTTATTGACAGCAACATTCCATAATGAGGAGGAATATCAACCACCAAGACACTCATGGTCAGCACTTTGTCAGGACATATTGCTAACCTGTAAGGCAAAGCCTTAATAGTACCAATGACAGGGATTTCTCTAGAGTCCATTGCATGACATCTTCCATGAGGAGTGTCAACTTGTAATCCCATTGACTTCATTATCTCTGCAGGCATAACAGTGCTAGATACTCCAGAGTCTATCATACATTGTTTTAGCATCTTACCATTAATGACCAAAGTTAAGAAAAATGGATCAACAACTCCTGAGGAATTGTTTACATGATTTGTATTCAAATAAATTTGAGGGATTTATGAAATTATTCCTTCAGACTCTTTTCCCTTGTTGTCTGACTTATTTTGTACATTTTTCATCTTTTCAATACCTTCTGGTTTTTGGAATCTTATTGAAGAAACACCATCTAGCATTGTGAGGACTTCCTCTTTATGCTCCTTAATTCGCATTATCTCTAAAAATGGAACTTTAACAGTCATTTGTGACAACAATTGTCCCATATCAATAGGGGTGTATCTTTTATTAGAAGGTTCTTGCTTTTCAAGACTAAGATTATCATCCTCAAATTGTATGGTCAGAGTTGACTCTTCTTTTTTTATTTCTTATTTTCCATTTTAGGAGGAGAACAAAGTAATTCTGGTATTTTAACATTTACCTTAGATACAATGTTTGGACCACTTGATTTGTTTATACTTTTAACTTTCACCTTACTTACATTCTCAGTAGATCTTTCCTTCTTTTGTGTCTGCTTGGCATCTACTTTGTTTTCTTTGATAAAAATGCCAGCTAAACTGTTACCTGCATCACCAACTACTCTATTTCTCAAGTTATAATTACTTCTTGCTTTAGTAACCAGGCCAATTGTAATTTTTTCTCTCTCCTCATTAGAGGGTCTTCTTACTATTGTATACTCCTCACTATTTTGAGCATAACACCTTATATTATCAACATTTTCTTCTTCACTATCAAACAAAACTTGTTGATGATATACTTCTGCTCTACATCAGGACATGAATGAGAATAAGTCATAGCATAACCATTGTTATCACACAACTCACCTTCCTCATTTCCTTGTTCCTCATTTGCATATGTATCCAGAGCAACAACAAAAAAAAATCAGGATTATGTGGGTTTTCACAAGCTTCACACCAATAATCATCATTGCACATATTGACAGAATTTTTATGCAAAGGATCGTGTATCCTATTATCAGGCTTGTCCTTTCTTTGTGAGACAATAGGTTTCCCATATTTGTATTGGGTACCATATGGATAAATTTGCATCCTATTTTGGGGATTATAATTGTTATGATGGCCTACTATTATGTGGAGCTTTATAATCTTTATATTCTGGTTCTTTTTTATTGCTTCTACTAAACCGCTCATCATCCCTTCTTCCCATTTTTTCTGATACTTTTCTATTCATTTCTATATTAACAGTTGTCTTATAAGCTTCAGTAAGGCTTCTTGGATTCTTGTCTTGGAGATAATATCCCATTTTAGAATCAAAATCATTTAAATATGTAGCAAGACATACATTTTCATCAAGCCTTAATTTCTGAAAAAGCCTATGCATAGCTCTTTGGAATCTTGTATTGAATTCAACAACTTCCTCATTTGAATGTTTCTTTATATTATTAAATTCATTCAACACGAATCTCTCATTTGTCTTATCACCATATTGTTCCTTAAATAAATCTATCAGTTCATCCATAGACCCCACATAACCATGAGATAACCCTCTAAACCATTCCCTGGCATCTTCAACTAGAGATTCACCAAAAAGTTTCATCAAGACAGCAACAAGAAGACGACTTCTACTATGAGTTCCTAGTGGAAGAGCTTCATTTACCTGCCTATAACTCCCCTAATGCTAACATGATATGTACTATCATTGGGAAGGATTCATCCCACTACAAGAACATCTATGCCTACCTATGCCATCAGGTCATTCATGATGCGCTCACCCACAATGAAAAGCGCCACCTAATCTGCAATGCCTCATAGTATGTTCTTATAGCTAACAACCTATATAGAAGAGGACTAGATGGAACCTTTCTTAGGTATCTAGAAAAGGAGGATTCTAAACACGCGTTAGCTGAGGTTCACGATGGGGTTTGTGGTTCTCATTCCAACGGTCTGACCTAGCCTAGAAACTGCTGAGAGCAGGTTACTCCTTACCAGATATGCATAAGGAGGCCATCAGATATGCAAAAACATGTAAGAAATGCTAGTTGCATGGAAGTCTTATACACGCTCTATCCAGGGAGCTCATTCCATTTATCACACATTGGCCATTTAAGCAATGGGTCGTTGATCTAATCGGACAGATACATTCATCCTCAAATGGACACAAGTTCATAATAATGGCCATGGATTACTTCACCAAGTGGGTTGAAGCAGTGCCACTCATAAAATAAACTAGACAACAAGTGGCCTTATTTATCTTAAATCACAATATATGTCGCTATGGTATTCCTTCAGCCATTGTAACTAATAATGGAGGACAGTTTAAGAACAGCACTATGGATTAACTCTGTGATAAGTTCAAAATCAAACAACATTTTTCTTCCATCTATTACCCACAGGGAAATGGACAGGTAGAAGCCTCTAACAAAAATCTATTGAAGATCTTACATCGAACTATGAACAAGTCTGGAAAGGATTGGCACCTGTAGATCAATCCTACACTATGGGCTTATAGGATATGTTGGAAAGTGACAATGCAAGCAATTGTTATTTTGTCATTGATGTCAAACCTTAACTGGTGAGACTATTGTTATCTATTTGAGTACCATATCTATTGATTGATGAAGAAGATTTAACAAGAAGAC
>MU228439.1:589943-631924 GCA_018584345.1 Thuja plicata
TGACAGGATCAGCATGATACTGAAGATCTACATGATAAAGATATCGAAGTCTTTGGCATTGTTGTCAAAGAGGGAGAGATTACCTATATAGAGGAAGAAGTTACTATTGAAAACAATGAAGTGATTATATACTCAGAGGGAGTCTACAGATGATTACAGTGTGATTACAGACATAGAGGGAGAAATGTTTTATAGATAAGAATCAGAATGAAGCTAAAGACATTAATGAAGATTTGTTCATATCGAGGAACACAGGTGACTTTTGGATTGTATGGTAACTATGCTTGTTAAATCATTGTTTTAATATTTTGTGTTGCCATCAATGCCAAAGAGGGAGATTGTTGGAAAGTGACAATGCAAGCAATTGTTATTTTGTCATTGATGTCAAACCTTAACTGGTGAGACTATTGTTATCTATTTGAGTACCATATATATTGATTGATGAAGAACATTTAACAAGAAGACCAAGTGAATGGTTGAGTTAAGGCAAATAAAAGGGTACTTGATCAGTTGGCACTCTGGCAAAGTAATTAGTTGTTATCTTTCAAAGATAGTTTTTTTGGCTGTTTTGTGCCGAGCAAGTCTAGCTTGTGTCGAACACCAGTAAAATTGCCGAGTGGAAACAATGATTGTCGAACAGATCACAGATGTTGGCCGACTTGCAGTATTTGGATTAATGATGAGATTTGAGATCTCCGGCCGACTTATTTAATTTTATTGAGATATGTAAAGTTAATTAAAGATTGATCCACGTTATTTAATGTATGGATAACCATAATTAATGCATGGATTCAAGATTTAATTAGAGACTACTTTGGAGAAGTAAATGTAATGTACTGATGGACTGATCCGTTGGATCTGACCTAACCTAAGATCTACGATCTTGATTAAGTGGCAAAGATTTATCTGACCTAGACAGAGAGGTATATGATAACCTCAAGGGGTTATTCTTTGAAGTGTGGATGTAGGGATTGATGTACATGTGTGTATGCAAGAGGATTGCATAGTTGATTTACTGATTAGCATGACCTAGCAGAGAAGGCTGAACACAAAAGCATAAAGTTGCATGTGTGATTGCTTGACGGATTTCCAAGCAGATCAAAAGATTGAAATGACAATGCAGGCCACTCAGTAAATTAGCATCAGAGTTGTAATTGGATCTAAATTTCCAAAGTAAGTTGTATGTATCAGATCACAACTGTTGATTAATTTCTAACCACTGTATCAGTTAAAATCCTTTAACAAGGTTGACCTAACAATCATTTGTATAAATCCTCTAAGCAAGGTGACATTCAGGTGGAATGTTCTAAGTCCTCTAACAAAGCCACTCCTGACAGGGTGATTAAATCTTTTAACCAGGTCACACCTAACAGTGTGTTATTGTAACCTTTAACAGGGTTGGCCCCTCACAAAGCTCACTTTAGAAGAGTGAAACTTGGTAGCATGTTACTGGTGGTTTTTCCCATATTGGGTTTCCACGTTAAATACTTGTGTCAACTTGTGTGAATGCTTATGGTTTGTTTTAGTGTTATGTTTCTACAAGCTAATTACATTAAACAGTAAACTGCATGATTAAGTTGTTGACATATGCTACTATTGTCGAGTAGATCTGAATTGTTTAAAATACAGAAAGTTTTATTTGGTACATCTAGACATGAGGATAACTGATTCACCCCTCCCCTCTCCTGGGGCAACACCATTCGCTCTTGTATATGGATCAGAAGGAGTCTTACCCATTGAGGTAGAACTCTCATATCTAAGGGTTTCTCTACATAGACTAATCATAGACGAAGACCATAGGGTCTCAAGGCTACAAGAAATGGAACCGTTGAATGTGATTCAGCAAGTGGCATTCAATCACCTCAAAGCTTACCAAAAGAGAATATCGAGAGGATATAACAAGAAGGTCAAGCCAAGAGAACTTCAAGTCAGCGACCTTGTGTTGAGAGAAAATCCCCTTAATTTGTCCAATCGAGAGAAAAAGGGGAAGTTTGAACCCAAGTGGTTGGTTCCATACATCATTACTGCAGCATTTGGCTCCGGAGCCTATCGACTCTCCACACCAGAACGAAACCGGCTCCAGGATCCCATCAACATTGTCCACTTGAAAAAATTCTACACATGAGCATTGTCGGTGACTAGCACCATATACATACTAATGATCTTGGAAAAATACTAAAAATTAGAAAAAGTCTTGAAAACAAAATGATTATCTTGGTGAAAACCTAGCAATAGGCGTCTTGATAATAACAAAAAAAATCAAAATCAAAATCAAAAAATGAAAAAAGAAAAAAAATGAAAAAGAAGAAAAAAGTGCCTCGATGAAAACCTAGTAAACAGGCGCCTTGGTAGCAAAAATAGAATCTCTACCAAGTAGGTGAAAACCTGGTAAATAGGTGTCTCTTGTACTCACTGCTCCATCTATCAATACTCAGTCTTGGAGAAATCCCTTCACTTCAGCTTGTGCACAACTCTCAATCACTTTCGTGACACTTTGGTTCTTTTGAGAACCGTCCTGGCTTGAAACCGATCCAGAGTCAGTCTAGGGGAAATCAAATTGGCTTTGTCCTAGCAGTATGAGTCAAGTTAGTCATCTTTATTAAGAGCTTGTTACTTGGGGGAAAAGGCCCTAATTTGATCAAATCAATGCACCAATCTAGCGTCAATATTTTTAGTCATTTCTGAAGGACAGTTCGCTACTGACACAACCAATGTTTCTCAACACCCTAATCAATAGTGTTTCTCAACACTACCTATTTGGATACATCTATTTTTCTCAACACACATTGGATAACGTGCCTTAAACGATGGATTGATCACAATAAAACACAACACACTCACAAGCACAACAGTGTTTCTCAACACCTCATACATGTACACATCCAAAAACTTTAAAACTAACTGACAATGTTGAACTTCTCTTTGTGTTGTATGTTCTCATTGATTTTCGCTAATCTTTTATTTGTCTACTGCTTGTTGGTGTGGTCTTGATGATCCCGAAACGTCAAATAAACTAGGTGTCTATGATAAGAGCTTCCACAGTAAGGTGGATCAACCTCACATACCTCGACTCTGTTTACTTGTACGCTAAGGTGAGGTTGTAACTATCTCCTTGACAATTATTAATATGTTTGTTTATGCAAGATTACACTCATGGTTATCTTAGCTTTGAATGTCTTGATACTAGTGTACCCTTGCAACATCAACTAAAAACAATGTCCAGGTTGTCTCGATTGTTGTGCCTTGACGCTTACGTTTGTTTCCCACATCTTATCTGATGAAATTCATACTCATATCCTTATGGTCGCAGTGGCACCAATAAGGGTTGTATCAACTCTGATGTTCCAAACGCTCGATGATGAAAAATTTCAAATCCAAACCCAGTGACTATGTCCTAGGTTGCATTCATGATAGTTTTGCATTGCATTTGCATAGTGTTCAAATCTGCATAATATATTTACTTTGATGGATCAAAGGCTCCAATGGATCAATCTTCTTGTTATCAAGTGGTCAAGTTACACGTTGATCGAGACATGATTGAGTACATGTGTTGACAATCACCTTTCATACATGAGATGTTAGAAACATTGCATATCATATCCATTGCATTGCATACACACCATATAAATCTATTTACACATTGCATAATAATAGTGCATCCACACATATATGCATCAGAAAAGAAAAGAAAAGCAATCACATTGCATCATCATCAGTAGTACCATACCTATTCATCTATTTGCAAACTTACATAAACATTGCATTGCATATACATTTTCATAGTTATTCATAAAGTATCATAAGCATACATGGTCATGACATAAATGCATCCATATAGAAAGTCATAAGAAAATAAAACATCTCATAAAAGCATCCAACACAAGTACAATGAGATAGAATCATATGTCTATAAATAATCAAGACTGTCATGGATACATCAAAATCTCAAAATATACAATATCACCACAGCAAGTCATCGTATAAAAGGCCAAAAATAGGTACAACATCAAAATGTATCAAAATGAATATCAAAGAAACAAAGCTAGCTCTCATCCATATCCTCAGCATCACCGGGGACGTGTGGTGGTGAGCGAGGTGGACATTGGATGTCATCTACATGAGGAATACATGCACCTTCAGATCTAGCCATGAACTGTGAAAAAGGCATGACCTGTTGTGCTACCAGAACTGCAGCATTGTATGTTACAACATAGTAAGAAGATTTGTGTATTCAGTGCTTTACCTTTACTATTTCTGCAGACATTAGCAGTGTGTCCAGGCTTCCCACAATAATTGCAGCTTGGGTTCTTTAGTTTCGGTGGGGGTATAGTACCTTGATCTTTATGTGGATTAGATGATTCTCTTTTCTCGGTAGTGTTGTTCTCATTGAATCCGATTACTAATCTGTCATTCGGCTGCTTCTGATTCTTGACCTGTTTGTCTAGTGATTTCAATTCTTCTTCATTTCTTAGTATTTCATTTCATCCTTCTCAGCTTTCAATCTTTTGTCCATTCTTTCAATCTCATATTTCAGTGCTTGGTTCTCAAACTCCTTTCGTGTACAGTCCTGATTTAAATTCAGAAGTTGGTCGATCATATAATAGTGAACTTAGGTTATCATTAGGATCCTATTATCTTTTTCAGTTAACCTGATTTCAACTTGTCTTTTGTCATCTTTTGTCATTCTCTTTTCATTCTCAGCTGTCCTTTTTCCTTCAATCAATTCAGTCTTTCTTATGTTATTCTCTTCAAGATCTTTCTTCATCAAATCCAACAGCTTGGTAAGTGAATCATTATTTTTAAGTAGTTCTCTTATAGTTGTCTCAGATTCATCATTCACGCTTCCTTCAGATGTTGTCTCAAGTGTATCAAGGTGATCAAGTTCAAGAGCCCTTCGGAACACAATATTTAGCCGAGAATGAACCTATAATTATTGAGCTGCCAATCTTTGCCTTTGAGCTACCCCATGATGCAATTGAACCTATTTCTAATACCACGGGTGAAGAACCTGAACTACTTGAGAAGAAACCCAATCCATTCTATGTGTCCCTACTCCTCATTGGCCATAAGTTGAGCAACTGTATAATAGGTTCAGGAGCCTCTGATAACATCATGCCCTCCTCAGTTGCCAAAGCTTTAGGTTTGACTCTGAATACAACCTTTGGCATATGTTACTCAACGGACGGAAAACTGGTTCCATTGATGGGTCAAGTAAAGGATGCCCAGGTTGTTCTCCATGCATGCCCTGATAAAGAGTAAAATTGACTATTTTAGTCGCAGATATACCAGCTAGTTATAGGATGTTGTTGAGTAGATTTTTTTGCAAATATATGGGGGAGGGATCAAAATGGATTGGTCTGAAGCAGTCATTCCAGTTGGAAAGAAGAAATTCAACCTAGAACCAGAGCCCAAGAATGAATATACCGTTTTTCCTTCGGATGATCCAAAAGTCCAAATATTATATCTAGAATGTGAATTTGGTAATTATGTCATCCTTCCCGAATAAAGTCACAATTCAGTAGTTGAAATCCCCATAGAAGAAACACAGTTTTGGAGTATCGAATTCAATGGTAGCATCTTAAATTGTGGTTCAGGCGCAGGATTTGTGTTTAGGTCTCCAGATGGTCAATGTTTACTTTTTTCTTACAAGCTAGACTTTAAGAACACTAACAACACCGCCGAATATGAAGCTCTGTTGTTGGGGTTGCAAGAAGCAAGGTACAAGGGAATAAAGATGCTAATTGCTAAAGGTGATGCGAAGTTAATAGTCAAGAAAGTGTGGGGTTTGTTCTCTATCAAAAATAATCGGTTAAAGCACTACCGCAATCTCGTCTGGAATGAGTTAGAGTTCTTCAATGCCTTTTCTATTGAGTTCATTCCTCGGAGCATGAATACTCAGGCCGACTTCCTCGCTGTGTCAGCTTCACTATTACATCCCCACCCATATTTTAAAACAGACACATATCGAGTGGAAATGATCTACAGACTAGCTATCTCGGACAATGTCGAACATTGGCAAGTGTTCGAGGAAGACTCTCACATTAAAGAATTCATGGCATGTACTCAGGCGTTTGCATCCATGTAATTTTAAGGATCTCAAAATGAATGGAAGGAATCTTGTTTAGATTTGGAAGCTTATGAAGAGATGGTTCAACTAAAAGAAAACAAAATCCCCAAGGGTCTGGTGTCCCTTGAGCGTCTTTTCTCTAGGAAAGACGACAGTTTTGCCAAAGAGAAAACCCTACATTCTGAAGTGTTGAAGGAATATGACAATATTAATATTGGGAGTAAAACACAACCCATGTGGAACTGTTGGGATTAGGTAATATTGAGAGGGAGGGTGAATCATTATTACAGCACTTTAAACATGAACTTAATAAATTCCAACTTAACCAGATAATTGCTGAAATGAAAAGAACATAAGAACAAAACACATAACTCATAACACCATGAATTGTTGTCGAGGAAACCCTGGCCAAGGCAAAACCCCGGTGGAGATGGTACCCACAAATATGTACTAAAAGGATTGTGTCCCTGTTAGGAGATCTAGCCCTATTAGGAGCTGAATATTACATTAGCACATTTCCTTGTTAGAGGAATACAAAAACCTTGTTAAAGGTATACTAAGCTCACTGCTCATACAATCAAAAATATGATTTTTTTTACAATGCTTTATCAAGAATGAACAATACAAGCATCAGCTATGCCTAGGTAGTTCTAGTTGCAGCTCGCATCACGTCTGTATAATTCTAACATCACAATGCATCCACTCATTTGTTTGCATCACATACATACAATTTATTCTCGTTCTCATACTTCGCTTCTCAAAAGCTCTTCATATATAAATCTTATTACATTACCCAGTTGGCTTCCAATTACATCACAAAATAGAATTAATACTTATACAAAAACTAATTACCAAGTCGGCGATCATACACTATCAAAACATAGGTAATCCACAATCTGAATCCAACATAGCACGTTTGGACTTCGCATTATACTCCCTCAATCATCGTGATTGTTCATCTGCTATGTATCATTGTTACTTTGTCTTCGCATGTCTTCATCATACTATAACTTACTGTGATCAACACCAAAACACAAGCGACCTTAACTGAAGGTCATACATATCCCAAACTAGATTCCTCTAAGCTCGCATGTCTCCATTCGTCATATATTGTCTTCGCTTACCAAAACTGTACTGTTATACTCTGTAATTCTGCTTTCTGTACTTAGTCATTTTGTAATCCTTAACTCCAAAACTGTGTTTCACACCATGCGATCATCCATACCATATGTGTTTCCATAAATAACAACCCTCAAGTGTTCCAGAAATCTCCTGAATGAAACACTTGCCAACAGGATCTCTGTTGGCAAAAGACTTTCCCCCCAAGAGAAGTTGAACTTACAAGCATTGTTAACCAACTACCAAGATGTGTTCCCATGGAGTTATGACGACCTAAAGGATTTCAGAAATGGGCAACTCAGGCATCACATCCTCTGAAGGCGGAAGTTACACCATTTTAACATAAGCTCAAGAACTATATTCCCAAAGTATCTGAGGCCATTCTGAAAGAGGTGGATAAAATGTTGAGGGCAGGGATCATATATCCTATCCACCATTCCAAGTGGGTAGCGAATATTGTGTCTGTTCTGAAGAAAAATAATGAAATAAGGATATGTGTTGACTTT
Source organism: Thuja plicata (assembly GCA_018584345.1). Classification (NCBI taxonomy): domain Eukaryota; kingdom Viridiplantae; phylum Streptophyta; class Pinopsida; order Cupressales; family Cupressaceae; genus Thuja; species Thuja plicata. Next base: position 597,636 of record MU228439.1, read on the forward strand.
CGTAATCTGAACTAGGGCAGTTTGATTGATAATTATGCTCTGCATGTCATGGAACATGAAATGCAAACTGTAGCAGGCTCTGAAATGATGTCCATGCTCGACGGGTTCTCCGGCTATAACTAGATTAGCGTGGCCGAAGAAGACCAGCATAAAACTATTTTTATCATGCTCTGGGGAACTTTTGCGTACAATAGAATTCCTTTCGGGTTGATCAACGTGGGCGCCATGTTCTATAGGGCTATGAACTCCTCTTTCAAGGATCTGAAGAAAAGGATTATTGTGGTTTATCTAGACGACTTGACAGTTTTCTCTAAGAGAAGGAAGCACCATTTGAGGGATTTGGAGGTAGTGTTGCAGAGGTGTAGAGACCACAGCATATCATTAAACCCAAAAAATTTAGTTTTCTGCATGACTGAGGGAAGACTGTTGGGGCACATAGTCTCAAAGTTAGGTATAAGAATAGATCCAAATAGAATTAAAGCTATCCAACACTTTAGTCTCCCTTCCAGCAGGAGTGGGGTTAATTCAACCCTTTTCAATCCAGATTATAAGAAGGATTTCATCATTTACTGCTACGCCTCAGAGCATACCCTATTTGGTACTTTGACTCAAAAATATGATGTAGGGGAAGAAGCGCCTATCGCAGTCATGAGTACTCCATTGAAGAAACACGAGCTTAAGTATTCACCTATGGAGAAGCAGGCTTTTTCTATCGTTAACGCAGTCAAACATTTTAGATACCACATTGTACATTCACATTCAATTGTGTACATACCAAATGTTGCAGCGAAGAGCATACTAAAGCAGCAAGAGGTGGCAATGAACAAAAGGGCAGCTTGGGTAACCGAGATACAAGAGTACGACCTGACAATCAAACCTACTAAGTTGGTTCGCAGGCGTGGTTTATGCAAACTTATGGATGAAAATGTAAAAGGCGCAGAGGAAGCAATAGGAGAATTGCCTTATGTGTTACTGGTAAGTTTAAAAGATTCCTGGTTTTCTAATGTGACTTATTATCTTACATACGGGGATTGTCCAAAACACTTTACACCTAAAGAAAGGCGCAATCTGAGGCTAAAGGCAGGGAAGTGTGTGATTTCACAAGGTGTCTTGTATAAAAAGGGTATTGATGGAATGTTCCTGAGGTGTGTTAATGGGGACCAACAACAACAACTACTGAAGACTTTTCATGAAGAAGTGTGTGGATGGCATTTCTCTTTGATAGTCACATCTTTTAAGATACTCTGAAGTTGTTTCTACTGGCCAAGCATGTTGAAGGACACCTACTCATATGTTAGAAATTGTGAAAAATGTCAGTTATTTGCAAGAAAGCCACAACTTGCAATGTTTCCCTTGAGGTAAGTTGTTGTAGATGAACCCTTTAAGCAGTGGGGTCTAGATTTCATAGGGCCTTTGAACCCTCATTCTAGTGTTGGACACATGTACATTTTGACTACAACTGACTACTTCACAAAATGGGTAGAGGCGATCCTGACAAATAAAGCTAATTCCCAAATAGTCTGTGACATCCTTAAAAAATTACATTCTTGTGAGATTTGGAGTTTCGCAAAAGATAGTCACCGACAATGTCACCTACTTCTCATCTGAAGAAATGATTATGTTTTGTTACGACCATAGTATTTCTTTGGCACATTCCTCTGATTATTTCCCATATGGAATTGGACATGCGGAATCAAGTAACAAAAAATTGATTGCCATTCTGAAGAAATTGGTAGATGATAGCGGCAGGAATTGGCATAAGAAATTCTACGAAGCCCTATGGGCGGACAGAATCACCCCCAAAAGGGCAATCAGAATGGCCCCTTTTGAAATCGTGCATGGTGTAGGCGCACAAGTATCTTTTCCACTGGAGTTGTCTGCTGCGAAGTTACAAACAGTCATTGAGGATCAATTTTTCCAGAATTCTTTGGAGAAGAGGGTTATGTACCTAAACAAGTTGGAAGAAGAAAGAGAAAAACTAGTGGACCGAATCATAGAGCATCAAGCAAAATTCAAGCAGATCTTTGATACGAAAGCAAGACCTCATAAGTTCATGAAGGGTGATGAGGTATTGTTATGGGATAAATAGAAAGAGCCAAGAGGTGCTCATGGAAATTTGAGTCCTTGTGGAAGGGACCCTTCAACATACAAGAGGAGTTGGGACCAAATGCTTTTCGCTTGGCATACCCAGATGGGACAGTCTTACCGTTTTCTTACAACAGGCAAGACTTGAAACTCTACAAGTTCTAATATCCTTTGAAGTGATGATTTTGTACATATTAGATTAGTTTTTCCTTTCTGTTTCTGTTTTGGTTTGCCTCTTTTCTATTTCCCTTTACATTTTGCGTAACCAGAGTTCTGAGTTCTCTGCATTTTGGAAAAAATGCAGTCCCCAACCAAAGTCGGTGTTAGTTCATGTTTTAGAGTTGCCATATTTTAATTTTTAAAAAGCAAAACTCTTTCAGTCGGTGTCACCTTTTCAAGAGTATAAGTCAAGTCCTGTTGTTCCTTAGTCGCATCTTTGTATGTCAATCTGTTTCACCTTTAAAGTCAGTTCCATCCAATATGATTAAAATTTCTTGTACTTAAGAAAAGTCAAGTTTCCTTATGATTCTGGCTACTATGAACCAGTTTTAACCATTTTGAACTGTCTTCAAAAAAGTTCAAAGCAGTTCAAAGAGATTCTGGAAAGTTCTTGAAAAGATGTAGGCTGGCATACCATGTAAAGTCATGTGCAGATTGTTTTCGAAGACCGGCAAAGACAAAAATGAAGTATCTTGCACTCAAGCAAACCACTTTGAACTTAGTTCATAGAGGTTCGAATGGATTCACGGTGGTCCTCCGTAGTTCAGGGGTTTTTGGCAATCGGTGAAGTTTTTCCAACACTCAGAAATATAAAGTTACAACTCGGGCGCATATGTTGGAGGCTTGAACTTAAATGAACCATATTGAACAAAGTTCATTTCAGTTCAACGAGGTTCAAAGAGCTCCCTCGAGCATCATGGAAAAGCAGGTCGTACGACAGTCTATAAGTTAAAGATATCAAGGAAGATTTGTAATTAATGAGGTGACGTGGGGTGACGTGGGGTGATGATCTGGGAAGATCAAGGTAATCATGATTTAGAGAGTTCTCAAAATTTGTGTAAAAGGAACTAATGAGTTGCGGCGTGGGAATGTCGATCAATATCTTTTCCCCGCGTGCGTCAGATATTGCAATTAAGGTTTGAGATTTCGTTTGCCTTGTTATTTAAGAGCTTTAATAGAATAATTGCAAACAGTCGTATTTTCAAGGCGGAGTGGCGGAGGTAAGATCAATTGAGCTCAAGGAATTGTTCGAAGCTTCTGCATGTGAAAGGTGAGTTCTGGCAGCCCTCCTTGTTAATATTTTGAAGCTTTAGTTGAAAGATTTAGCAGAACGTGGTATGTTTAAGAGTTTAAATTGAGGCATTATGAAATTTGCTTTTCATTTCCTCGAAAATGTTTCAAGTTTGGTCTGTAATGGTCCCGTGATAAGCGATACCAATTTGAAGGATGTTGATTTAGACGAGCTAAAAGAGCGAATGAAAACCCAAGTAGCAGAGCCTTTTGTTTTAGAAATTCCCACTAGTGGTTTGACACAGGTTGTTGTATTTCCCCCAACCATCATATGCCCCGAGTTAATTCAAGAATGCTTAAAAGGCTATGATAGTAGAACAGAGTGCATAAAGAAGAGAGATGGCGGTGCTCTGCTTTCGGTCAATAGAGAACTTGTGGTCTTTTCCCTCCAAACTTCTAACCAGACCTTCTCTGAGTTTTCCCCTACCCAATCAGTGGTTAAGTTTAACGAAGATGTAGAGAGACACAGGACTTCCATAGCTAAAAATTGGTTTCTAAAACCCCAGAGAGGAGGTTCTCAGTTGCCGAAACGCCTCAACAAAGATCACATGAAGCCCCATGTTCATGACATTATGGTGTTGCTACATAGAGTCAGGGGTTCTTCAGAAGCATTTTTGTTTGTCGAGTGGATGTATTTTTATGTTCAGGTTATTTTAGACGGTAAACAATTTTTGGACTGGGGTGAATTGATTGCAGAATCAATGAGAGGACAGCTTAAGATGTCTCAACAACTTGTGTTGGTTTCATGTCCTCATATCTCATGTATTGTCTCGCATGTAGCAGAGAATTAACTAGAATTCCATGTGAACCCTGGACTGAAGATATTTTTATCTTTGACTATTATCCCACACAACAGAAAAGCAACGCATTAGACAATTACAAGCTGGTGCATGATGTGTTCATGGGTAATTTATGTTTTGAAATGGTTGGTTTGTCAAACAAGAGGATGACAAAGGAAGCTCAGAAACTGGTATAGGTGTACGGGAGTTTCTATATTCAATATCCTTGTTTCACTTATATACGGGTCAGAAGTTTTGAGGACGAGCCCATGCAACTGCCCAGGTATTCCTTCGATTGTTTTATTGTGGCTGAGATTTGTAGGCAGCTTTCTGTAGTTGTGAAGAGATTCCTTCCCGAAGAAAAGTGGGGAGATGTTTTCCCTATCAAGCTGGGTAATTTTTCATGCAAGTCAATCGCAGATGCAGTCAATATAAGCAGTGTCCTCCGCAGCTTTAGTTTCAAGTATTATTCTGAAAGGAACGGATTTGATAACCAGGATTTTGCCAACCAAGCTTTGAGATTGATGCCTCGTTTCCTTCCTATACCACATCTGGAGGACTATTGGGAGGACTGTCCTGATGAAACAGAGGTTGCGAAAAGAGAGTACAGTAGATTGCAGATAGTCCAAATTGTATCTCTCCAGTTGAAAATGAATGTAGAGGGGATAGAAGATGATGGTTCGAACATCATTGAACCAAATTTTGAGAAATCATATGAACCAGTAAAGCCTATCATTGACTGGGATGATGCAGAGGAAGATAATCTACAACAGAGGACTTAGGGTGGTCAAATTCACTGAAAATGGATAAAGCAAAAAAGAGGAAAAAAAATTCATCAAAAATACAACCAGATATATCTAAAATGACTCCTCTGCCATCCCCAGTGTTTAGTTATAATGCCTCTATCCACATTGATGATGCAGGTACAACAAAAAATCAAAGTAAGAAATTTGTTCACTGCAAGCACAAGGTTGAACCTGCACTTATCTCCCCTGCACCTTGAACAACTAGACACAGAACTAGATCCCAGAAGCGAGACAAAATGGCCAGTGCAAAGGTGGTTATTGCAGACCTAGACAAAGAAAAGGAACAAACTATTGATCATGAGATTGAAGATGGAGATCAATTGAACAGTGATATTTTTCAGATAGATGATTCAGCCCTGGATATCATGACTACTCCTGTGAATTCTCCTAAAGAGGTCGCACCCAGTGTTACGTCGAAATGGCTGATAACAAAGGTTAACAAAAAAACGCAGTATGGTGCCAATTTCAGTTCCTATTAAAGACATGGTGAACAAGTATGCAGAGAAAACCCCAAGGGCTAAGAAGATGAAGACTACCACAAGGATGATTGCATCCTAAGACTGGAAGGCGGGCTACTGAAGTGGCTACATACAAACCCAAGGATGAGGAACAGGATTCTACAGCCGAAGACTTTGAGATAGCTAAAGTCAATCTGGGAGTCAAGGATAGAGCAATCGATAATCATCATTTCAAGGAGTCTGCTCAGAAAGTGCTACTTCACTCATGGAAGGATAGCAAAGACAAGAGGGACTTGATGCAGACTATCAAAGCCATGGCTGAGTTCATACACTCTGTTTGTAATTTCAGTTCACTGTCATTAGCTCAAGCTCCACAGACATTTGATCCCACGTCCCCTGGAAGTAAAAAGCTAGTGAGCCAGGTTCAACGAGGGAAAGTGTTAATCGTTGCCACAGATGAATGGATCGATGCAGTTATAAGTGGAGGAAGCAAATTCATTAAGTAATATTGATTCGTATATCAGGACACAGAAGAACTCATCAGAGAAATGCAGACGCAAGTGCAAGTGTGGGAAAAAGAGGAACATAAATGGGTCACTGTAATGACTTAGTTCTTAGAGGTTGAAGGATATGGATTTCTTGAGTTCCTCACCGAGAAGTCTTAGAAATTGTCAGATGAAACCCTCATTTTTGTGTTGAAAAGGAACATCAATTGGAGAATTGTCGTACTCAGAACAATTATATTTGAAGTGAAGGGCTGGGAAGCAGAAGCAAAGAAAATACAGAGGACTTTGACCAACGACAACCAAGTCAGCAACTCTTCTCATGTACATCAAGTTGAGAGCGGAGAACAAGATGTAAGTAATGTGGTGAAAGCATTTGAAAATACCATGCTGGTACTCAAGGCGAGTGGTGATCTGAAGGCAGCAGATTTCACCTATGTAGCATGGATAGAGTCGATGTTATACCTCTGTGTTGATCAACTTCCCAAGCATGTTGATAGGATCGTGAAATTAAAGATGCGAATCTTCAACATGAAAGTTCCCACCCTGCTAGCCATCAAAGAGCTCGTGCAAGCGTATAAGGAGTAGGTCACACATGGAGCTAGACAGGAAGATGACCCTGTTGTTGAACAGGAGTCCGACTTGGATATTTAGTTACTTATTTCTTGCTCTTATAAAACTCTGGGGACACATGTCCTAAAAACATGCTTTAATTTTATAATTGTTTAACCAAGAGGTCAGGTTTTCAGGGAGACCTCTCTAGTTGTTGCAAAAAGACTATATAGCGTCGGCTGAAATTGTTAAAAGGGTTCAGAAATTAGTAGTTAGGCCCTTTTTTTGGTTTTTTATAGGTGATAAAAACTTAGCTTTGATATTTTGCAAGTTCTGAAACTGAATGTTTTTGTCTATGAAGCAATAACAGCTTTATGAATATATTGAAGTAATTCAGATCTATGAGTTTGAATTGATCAAATAAATTTTCCTGTGAAAATGTTTTAATTCATCCCATATATCATCTTTACTGTTTCAAAATGAGTAGACATTTATTAGCTATCAGTTGATTTTATTTAGTTGTTGAAATATTGCATAAGCTTTCATCACAAATGACTGTGTTCATCTATGTTTATGTTGTGAACTTTTGAAATTTACTCACGCTCATCATCTAAGAATGATTTGAGTGGTCTTATGTGCTTTCTGATTAAAAGCGCATGCACTTATTAGATTAGTTAATTCATTAAATATCTTATAGGGAACTATACCTAAGGTAAAATTCAGAAAGAAGTGAACATAGTACACTTACCCAAATGTTGTTTAACTATTTGTTTCCTAAATAGAGAGATAGAGTCAGTTTTGAAATAATAACTCTAACAATCTCCTTCAACGTAGAAATCACACACGGAATAAAGTCCTCCTACACAACTTAGTCGCTTAGATTTATCACATATTCATGCCTTAGCATTCATTCATTTCACGTGAAGCTGCTAAACACATTACACCTCAACTCAATGTTTTTTCACCTCTTCTCAAATCGCGATTTGATAGGAAAATCACTGACCAAAAAATAATAATGAAAAGTAACGCAACTAACAAAAAAACACATGTATCAACTCTATATCATGCTTGACTCATTACTTGACTGTCTCCTTATTAGTATGATTTAGTCACATACACAATTGACTAATCTGCTTGACTTCATAAAAAACAAACATTTTCAGCACAATACATCATACGTGTTTGACTCAAACATAGCTACACCTACATTACGCTCAATACACAGTAAAAATGACACCAACCAGTCATTAAAAATAAATCGACACAATGCTTTCTCACCCTTTCGAATAATTAATTCACACTCGAAGACTGCACAAATTATTAAAGGACCACCCAAAAATAGCAATAAAAATCAATGCAGCTCCTAAAAGTGCATCGAATCTATATCATTATGTCGTCTTAATAAAGGAACCGCCCTTCAAAAGAAAACATTACAAACAGCTACTCATTCATACGCCAATTATTAAACTTTGAACCTCTCAACAAGCTTTTCCTTCTAATATTATCGAATGCATGCCTTAAATTTATTCAACCCTTTGTTATCACTGCTTCATATGTAAACACGCCTTTTCTTAGATAAGCTATGTGGCAATTTCCTTTGCTCACTTGATAATGAATACGACAAAAACTTGTCTCTTATGCCATCACAGCCTTTCATGAATCGTTGCTCATAAGTATCTGTTCTTTTATTTGAATCGCCCAAAAGTTCAATACCCACTAATTATTCATCACTCGGTAGAATAAGAAAGACCCGCGGCCTTAGAAAACTCAACCGATGACATGGCACATTAATCTGGCTAGGCAAACAAGTGGACAAGCAAGCAACTTAGGCAAGCTCGCAGTTAACTCAGTCAGACAACCAACTAGCTCAAGCACCTCAGGCAACGCAACCAAGCAAGCAAATAGCTCAACCAATTTTCTATTAATTTGAGTAATCCTGTAAGATTTATACGACCTTGACTCATCAACCTTTTACACTAATGACAACATATTCAACAGCTTATCCACCAGTACCTTTACTAGGTTATCTTCTAATGTATCAAAATCAATACCCAATAATAGAGTTAGTTGTTTAGCTTGATCTATAGTCTTCGCCGTAGTAAGTACATCTAGGACTACCAATAGCTTACTCCATTACACTTTTTTCATCAGTGCATAGCGTATAAAGGCTTTTGGTAGATAGAAAGTCCAATTTCATTATTCAGAGCAGTATTGTATACCAATATATCCAATAGTAAAGCTACGTGCAGCATAAGCAAGGCTAGCATTAGTACACAGCAACACCAATAACACAAACAGAAAATCTAGAAGTTGATGATGATGTATATATAGAAGATCCACCACCAACAAAGGCAAGGGTGTAGTTGGGAACATAAGCAAAGATGGAGATACATGCAGCAAATTCAGTTTCTTACTTTGGACTAGCTGATCCAATTGCTTAATAACAATAGTAATAGCAACACAATCTTACTTTTATTCCTCTGAAAATGGGCGAAGAACTTCATGTTACACATGAAAAATAAAAAGGATTTATGCGAGTGCCTATTTTCATGATCCTAGAGACCACTTACAAAATCAATAAGGTCCCCACAACTCCAATCTACAAAATCAAGATCAAGGAGTCAATAATCATACTGACTCACATAAACTTTCGCAACATCAAAACTTGGAATTAAAGTAATGATGCATTATACAACAGGTCAACTAACTAGTTCTCATCACACAAACAAATCATTGTCTTGTGTGTTTGTGTTCATATGATTTGATGAGATCATGGTGGCATGGCTTTAGTGAGACCTCACTGAACTTGTCATCACCAAGGCCTTTAAGAAACAAGCAAGCAGATTGGTAAGCTAATATCCCTTATGTTCCCCGAACACCCAGTGGGGCTATGCTGAATGGCATCCCCATAACAGAGATTGGTTATATTCTACTCTTCTCTCGTATGAATAATAGTTTGTCCCCTGACCCCCATTGGTAGCTAATGGCAACGAAAGAACCCAAATTGAAAAAGCATCAATATTTTGTTTACCCTAAGAACATGTCGACAAGGTCCTTAAGAAGAAGATACAGTAGCAATATAATTTGTTGTATAATCTCGTGTATAACTAAATAGCATGAACTCTATTCACAGAACTATAGTGTAAATTGGCTGTGGATAGAGCCTTCCTAACATGTACAACTCCCATTCATCAGGAGTTAGGTGCCTCTGTCAGAAAACCTAGAAACTAGAGGAGCATGGTTTGTTGTGGCTGAATGCTCTAAGCTGTCTAAACACTATTATAATATAGTGTGGGAACCTACCTAATTATTCATCACAAAAGATCCCTACTCTATATTGAAGGGTTGTGTTGACGGGTGTTGATTAACCCTCCGCCAGGACATTGACTTAGAAATATGACTCTTCAGATGAGAGGGCTCTTAGGACTTTGTTTATCCCCTGATTTAATTCCAGGGAGGGAGCTATACGTAGATAGCTGATGTGCTGGGTTTATCCTCAACACACCATTCCTTCAGAGGCAGTCTTGTTTATGATATAAAAATAGACACCCAATACACCTGCCCACAAATTGATCTTCTCAACGTCCTTCCCTGATCAGCTTTTCTCAACCAAAAAAATTTCATCTTATAATTCCCGGTCAGCAACTACATACGTCAAAACGCACCAGGTCCACCTTAGCTCTAGAGGCACAAGTAGATACTTTTTTTTCTTCTGCCCGACCCTCAAAGAAAACCATTGTTTCATGATTCCCTTGTAGAGTAGGGCCCACCCAACCACAATATTGGAAAAGTGTGCTTGCACTAATCACTGAATGGTATTTTCCTGCTCCTCTATCAACCATTGTTACTTGAGCATTCTGCTTTGGAAAAACAATTGATCTTTCCAACCTCCTCCCATCTGCAAGAAGAGATATGTTTTGGACTGCAAAACATTTGTTTCAGACTTCAACCTTCACCTTGAAACACCTTTGAAAGCCCAAAAGTGGAAGTGAGAAGAATATAATGAAGCAAAATACTAGTATAACTAAGATGCCTAAAACAAGGTCAGAAATATTAAAAACATTTATGAAAACAGAAGATGCTATGTTTAGAATACATGTACATCAATACTCAGAGTACAAGAACAAAATTGGGTCTTGGACTGCTTCTAAACTGTATCTTTTGTGAACCCAAACCATGGACCTAAAGAAAGTTTAGAGGTGCTCTTACTTTTCATGCAGCCTCGTGAGTTCTTCTGATAGCAAGCTTGTGAAATTAAAAATACACAGAACTAACTAACCACATCGTTACAATGCAGTCAACGGGAGTTATTTTCATTAAAAATCATAGAGTATTTTAAAATATTACAGAAATTAATCAAGCTAGATCAATAGTAATAACACTGATTACAGCACCCATTAACTCTTGCATGATCACAATCTCCAGAGTGATGCCTGTTTACCATTATGTCACCCTTCGAATAAAGGTGCTGGTCAAACAGATCCATGGCAAAACTGTAAAGGCTCTCCTTTCAGAAATAATTTTATAATTGTCATTACCCAACCACCTTCCGTTAAAGAAACATTCCAGGCTTTTTTGAAGCTAAGAATTGACACTAATACATCCCCAAAACTCAAGTGATTATCAACTCATCAACAGCTTAGCAATACAACCCTCCTCTGTGTTACAAACCAAGATACAAAAGTAACCGTAAAGAAAACACAGATAACTCGCAAAAACCTTCCATCCTCAGACTGGGGTACTTCATGTTGAAGGGGCTTCAAACATAACTCAAGAATAAGCCTCTTGAAAATTGTAAATGTTTGACATGTATCTATTATGCACCATCCAAGGGACTTTTGACACTGGGATTTTGGAAAACTTCAAATTCACCAGGTACCCATCGACATATAAGGCAAAGGTGGAATGCAGCCATTTGAACTCCTAATAGGCGCTGCAGAGAATTAAGCCAATGTCAACTTCAGAAAATGTTTCCACTTGTCACAAATAAACAAAGGTAATTTAAATACATGCTGTGGAGTTTGTCGTCTACCAGTATACGAGATGCTTCAGGTGATATTGGCTCTCCTTCACGACAAATTACATAGTCTGCTACTAGCTCTATCACACCTGTAAATGATGTTCAACAAAAAACTACGTCCATCAATCAGGCTCGCAAGTAAAAGACATTTCAATTAGCTGAATCAAATCAGTCGAGCATAGTTCAAACCCTTGGACTTGGCAGGCCAAAATTTTGGCTCTGACAAGGCATTCTAAATAGAAATGGTGTGATGTTTAATTTAATAGCAGCTTGGCCTCTTTAAAAGGGTGAAATTCATTTTAGATAGTTGGGGCAATAGAAAAACTGTGCTTTAGTGGACCTTGTTTCCTTCATTACAAGTTATAACCATTTAAATTTTAATTTAATGGAACTGCTTTAAAATGACATCAACTTTATATAGATCATTCACATTAGTAGCATGAAATGAAAATAAGTATAATCACAAACCTTTATTTAATCGAACTGGCATGCCCTGCTTTCGCAAAAATGGTTCCATCTCATGTGTGAATTGTTCCAAAGGACCTTCCTTCAACTCAACCTGACATCCACAATATTTTTTGAGCTTCTTTAATAGAAATATATTAATTATAAAATTTAAAAATCATTCTTGTATGTGTTATTTTCATCAGCAGCACCACCAAAATAAAAGCAGAAGCAGTATATCGAGAAAAGTTTCATTAAATTAAATGAAATAGAATCCTTTCCTAGGACTAGGGGGGCAGAATGTAATATTAAGTCATAATAATGGTGTGCCGATAATTAAAGAAGTAACGGATTAGAATTTGGAGATAAGGTGCAGAAGTAAACCAATTTAACTCCCACAAAAATAAAACGCTTTAAGAAAAAGCATAAAATTCAGATATTTGCATCCTCTTACAAACCTCTTGTGCCTATCAAGTCAACATCATACCAGTACAGCTTTTATGAAACCTCATAGAATTTTGCAAAACAAAACTGAGGCATAAAGGTTTACAATTTTATTGTCATTATCAGAGAAGTCATACACTTCAATTTCACTGTCAAATAGGTTTCTAAACTCCATGTCAACTTTATTGACACCTACTTTGTACAGCTTTTGATCATCTTTATCTTTTTCTTGACAAAACTGAGAGGCAAAAAGGTTTACAATTTTATTGTAATTATCAGAGAAGTCAGACACTTCAATTTCACTGTCAAGAAGGTTTCTAAACTCCATGTCAACTTTATTGACACCTACTTTGTACAGATTTTGATCATCTTTATCTTTTTCTTGTGGCTTGTCAATAATCTCATGTTCTGATGATTTTTCTCTGTAACGTGAGCTGGTATAGCTTTGACAGCTTTCACTTCTTTTAGTATTTCACTGTATTTGTCAGTTGACGCATTTTATTTTTATTTAACACATGGTGTTGAAAGACATGTACTTTTGGTACCAATATTATTGGATTTGTTAACAAGTCAAAACAGTAGTGGGGAAAGTGTGTCACAGAGCCATTAATAGTTTGCAAATGAAAACAAAGTCCTAAAGGTTTACAACAACTTTATGTCATTATCAAACAAGTTGTATGTTTTGACTTTATTTTCAACACAGGTTCTAACTACAATGTCAATATGACTGATCTTAACTTCATGCAGCTTTATAATATCTGAATGTAATATAATGGTCCAAATTTTTGTGATTTCCGACAACTACAAGTTTACTATGAGGACATTTTATCAACACTTGGCATCAACTCAACATAATGATAAATTGATTTTGATTTGTTTCTTTGAAAATATCATGAATAATCATGCAATTGTGATGTATCTATCCTGAAATTAGATCAAACTTGTGGAATTTCACAATGTAAGCTCATTGACATTTTCATCAAACAGTTGGCAGTATCCTGGTATATATGTTGCCTTTCAATTTATTGTAAATTGAAATTAAAATAAATTATCATAATATCGAATTCTCAATTCCCCATATGGATAATGTTTCATTGCATTAAACAGTCATCAGATAATTATTTTTAACTCTATGCCTTGCTGTTACAGAATTACATACTCAAACAATAGGGCACAGAAACTGAAATATTACACAGAAATTACAAGCAGCAGATTAAGTCTTAGAATATTATTACTAAATTGCTCACCTGGAGAACCATTCAGCCTTCCTTAAATCTTTCTTTTGATCCCCAAGCTGTGTTGCAGGTTACAAATAATATGCCAGCCTTCTAAATATGGTCAGCAGACTATGATGTGGCAGACCCATTGGAACTTCACAGTTGATTTTTACTTTGTCCCTAGCAACTGCGTTAGACTCCAATACACATCCCTTTGCTGCATTGAAAAATCCTGTGATATGAACCGCTTTCAAAGCACCGACTTTTCTTTCTGAAGTATATGGCCCCCCCTTGAGGCTATGTGTCTGGTATGGCTAGGCGCTACTCAACCCAAAAATAATTTTATTTCAATACATGCAGCACATACAGCACTATATTATTGTCCTTCCTCACTTTGAACACAGCACATTAATTTAAGATTCTTTAACCAGTTGCACACACAACTATTAAATTTATTATTTGCTTGCACATCTTCATAGTTTTATACCTAGAAAATTGAAATTTGCGGCTGATAACAAATTTTCCATTTTCACAAGAGTCGTGACTCTAAATGAATCACACACTACTGGCTAGAGACAATCTTTCTCTTCTGAAACCAATCTTCATCGTAGGGCTTTTGTCCTAAGGTGGCTGAATCACACACTAATGGCTAGAGAAAATATTTCACTTCCGAAACCAATCTTCATTGTAGGACTTTCGTCCTAAGATGGTTGTTGAACAAAAACCCACATAACCTCCACACTGGGCCTCCAAGAAAATTATCAAATACCAATCTTCATTGTAGGACTTTCGTCCTAAGATGGTTGTTGAACAAAAACCCACATAACCTCCACACTGGGCCTTCAAGAAAATTATCAAATGTCAAGAATCAATCAAATGAATCTCTTCAACCTCATTTTACAACCCCATATTGGAATTATGTAAAAATTATATTTTGAAATCACTTTATAGCTAAGAATCCTTCTTCCTCCATAAAGTGACTTTATTTTATTTTTACCAGTGTTATCCAAAGACCCGTCTCCCCCCCTCCAGACGCGTCTCGGAGACGGAGACATGTCTCCGAGACTTTTCGCGTCTCCAGAGTCTTCAAAAATGGCTGGAGACTTCATGGCGAAGTCTCTTGAAGAATCCGAGTCTCCGATTCCAAAAAATGAAGTCTCCCCCCGTCTCCTAATTAAAAAACAAATTTAAAATACAACACTAAGTCATTTTATGATTTTGAGTCTTGACCCTCATTTTAATTTATTTTTTTGCAAGGCGATTTTAAATGATTTAAGTCATTTTGACCATGGTGGAAGAAGCGGTCAAACCAGATGGCCTTAATAAATTGCCTCAAGTTGTACTACCATCAGAGGAACCTGAGTTGGAGAGTGATGATTTCCTAGACAACATCATAGCTGAAGACCTTGAGATGGATGATCACAGCCTTGTGGAGTAGATGATACTAGATAGATTTCTGATTTTTGTTTACAGTTCTGAGATTTTCGTTTGCATATCAGCGATTTAGCATCAAACTATATATTTTGAATTTCAAATTTCAATATGTAATAATAATCTCAGCGATTATTAATCTGATATGATGATGATCATATGCGATATTCAGAAATCAGATATGACTATGAGATATGCAATGTGAGGTTTGAACTATTTGACTCTATATTAATATGACATTACTATTTAGTATTAGTCTTTGACTCTTTAAACTTTTAATGTTCAATGTTCATACTTACAACTTTCTTTTGTTCTTGTTTTCAAAGCACTATGTTATGAATCTATGGCATTTCTTACAAATTATTAAATTATATTAAGAAAAAAATTACCGTCTCCAAGTACTCCCGTCTCCTATTTTTTAAAAATAGCCGTACCGCTACCACTACCGGAGACCTTCAAGCATCCCCGTCTCTAGGTAACCTTGATTTTTACCTTCTGGCACATCAGTTACTTTAAATTCACCTTATTAAGTAATTAATATAAGTTATTTTATAATTTTCTTTTTTCAACAACTTTAAATTTAATTATTAAATTATTTTTTGCACATCCAACCAAAGGTGCAGAAAATGCAAAAATAGCCCAAAGGTGAGCTTTGACTGTGCCAACATAATCAGAAGCTTATTGGAGATCCAACTTGATAAAAACAGACACTTTCCAAAGATAGAATATTCCTCAAGAAGACTGAAATGCACCAGAAGCGGCAATACTGCCACTGAAAAGCATCAACTGACACAACTCAATCCCCTGAACACAACATCAATAACTAAACGCCATTCCGATTTTGGGGACATTACACTAAATGCTCATGTTCCTATAGTATACATAAAATAAACCCATTCTAAGTTCGCTCAGGCAACTGAAATTCCCTCCCCCCTGCAGGGAATCCCCGTGTGTGGGGTTGGGTGTGGGGCTAAGTGGTGATGGGTACGACTAATAACTTTAACTTCTTAAGCCTTCATCAACTCAGATGCATTGTTTTAACTTTTTTTGAAACTTGGATTTCACAAATGTGTGATTTTTCTAATGATAGTGTTGGGTTTGTAGGTAAATTAACCAAAAATTTGATGAAAATATCAAATCACATTAACACAAATTTGGTCCAATTGCTGCAAGGGAGAACCGTCTAGGAGAGACTGAAAAGTGCATATTGCAAAGTGATTTGAATCAATGTTATGCAAAACAAACTCACGTGTTGAAGGCTGAAGCACACTCTACAATAAAAACATATTCAGTTGCCTTCGTCTACCACCTGATACATCCTCTTCTTCCACGTCAGTACCAACACATTCAGGGTCATCAAGCATGGGAAGTGAAGTAGACAAGATGAAAGGTCATGCACTCCTTGCATCCACCATCCTCAATCCAGTTGATGGTTTCTTGATTCAAGTGCCTCACATAACATGGCTTCATCTTCAAGTATGATCTCTTCATATGAGCCTTGAACATTACCACATACTGATGGAGAACAACACTTATATGAGTGTCTGTGGGAAGGATATACAGATTTTGAGGATGGCACATTTCACGATGTACTTTGTGTTTGTTCACTATCCTCCAATCTCCTTTCCATCTATCGAATTGCAAACTGTGGGCAAGGAAGATAGTCGAGTTCACACCTAATTCTGTGTTTATCAAAGATTTACAGAGTAAAAAGATCATTACAATTGGACAGTTGATCATGTATCTCTTTTATATGCTTTCTCTCACTTGGTTTACACTCTCAAGCATCTAGAGCAGATCACATATCTAAGGAGAAGTTCGGTCACCCAGACCTTTGTGCACTTCCATCATCCACCAAGATTCATGAGACTTGTGTTGAACTTCTACCGCTTCCACCTCCTGCATCTTTAGAGATTACTTGAGTTCAACAAGATGTTATTGTCTTTCAGTTTTAGCTTTGTGGGATGACATCTTGCCAGATATTGTACCGTTATTTGCTTGAGTCACACAAATCATAACTTGGCATCACTTCAATTGCCTTTGGATGCTATTCTATAGAATTTTTCACAGTGGTTTGGATTTGTTTCATTTGAATTGACATCTTTTAATTCAGACATGTGAACAATTGAGCAGTTTTTCAAGGCACACATCTTGAGACCTCTTCTCTTGAGGTAGTTTCTTCTACATTTGCCAATGGGCTTGTTTGTTTCGAAAGGGAGTACAACAAGGTTCCACGGCATTTTGGGGACCAGGACAAAGGGCAAAAAGGGACATGTTTCGGAGGCAATAGACTTAGGGCCATCTTTTGGGGACGGCGAGGTGAGAGTGATATATAATTATTTTTAATATATATCTGTGTGTGTATCTTAAAATATATATTATAGAGAGAGAGAGAGATGTCAATAATTGACAACAACAATATCAATATGTAAGTATATCATGACAGCAATAGTATAACAGCATAATAAACTTCAATTAAGCAGTATAAAAGCAACTTCAAAAACATCAAAATGCCATGGCTATCAATATACAAAGACTCAAAATCATGTGTGTCACTATCACTCTTTGCCTGAATTGGATCATCCAATGGTAGCCCAACAATATCTGGTTGCACCTCCTCCTTGTCAATCTGCCTAGCATCTTGAGGATCAACATCTCAACACGCTCTTAAATTCTGTCGATCCTCGTAGTCTGCCAGTGCTGAAGTCTCAAAGCACTATGAACGACAACAAGTTTTTCAACTCGTCTCGACATAAGCATGTTACTATTAATGGAGTGGATGAAGCCATAGGTGGACCAATTCTTCTGTGGAGCAGAGTAACTCACAATTTGTGAGAGTAAACGAATGGCGAGCTGTTTAAACTATATGTTCTTCCCCTAAAAATTTACACCATCCACCAGGATTTTTTTGTGCAATAGTGGCCCTATCCATCCTAGCTTCTCATTTGTCGAATGTAGGACCCTGCAGATCAGAAAACAACTAAAGCCACTGCTCTCGAGAAATGGTTGCCTCCTCAGTGCTGTACATTTTACGAAGGGTTTCCATAAGCCACTCCATCACCTCATCATCTTGCATCCATCCTTGTTGATGAAAGTGATCTGGAAGTGCGGTGAGTACTCAGATTGTGAGCTTGCTCTGGCAATTTGTTATGTTCTGCATTCTGCAACAATTGAAAGTTATGTCCTGCGGACTACACATGTAATATTAGATTTCAGAGTTTCAAAAACTGAGCTTGATCTGTAAATAAAAGGCTTACCAAAAAAATGGGCTTAACCCAATTACAGATTTTTCCCGACCGTAAACAGAATTGCATGGTTACGTCGTTTAACAGTTGAGATTACAAAATTGAGTTCACTTAAATCTAATTTAATGACTTGAACTAATTACTTAAATGTCCTAATTTGCTCCCATGAGCATTCTGATCGATTCCTCTTTTACAAGCCAACAAATCCCCTTTATATACACCATTTTACATGCCCAAAAAGGAGTTAACAATAAATCTCAATATTTTCCGTATCTCCTAAGGCTAAACTAAGCCCCTATTCTAAAAAAAATCCTTCTACAAGCCTTAGAAATTTGGGCTTACTAATGTTTAAATGGCTCACATTAATTTGAGCCCTTATATGTTTATGTTTTCACGCTCAATATAAGTTCTTGTTTTGTTTTTCACGGTTATGAGGAGGGGGCTCAAGCCACTATGTACTCGGCTCACCACAAATTGTTATCAAAAACAACAATTGGTAAAACAAAATCCGAAATACATGCGGGCACAGTTGGTAGGGAGAGAATAGTGTGTGGGTGTTCGGGGGTTCAAACCACTCGACCTCCAGTCTTGTTGGTTTACCGCGCTTTTCAAACCAATAAAACTGTAAACCACCTAGAACTTAGCGGTTAGGAGGAACTGTAGCAACCGAAGCTGATAGAAACTCATGGTGCCATGTGGCACACAATTATTGGGTCACGTGGTACATTTGCATTTGCTTGTCTAGTGACACGTGAAACATTGCAATTGTTTCCCGTCATCTTCCAGTCATGCCATCTCATTACCAACTCGACTGATGGATGCCACGTGCCAAGCTCTTATTGGTCCAAATCACGTCACTTGTCATGCTGACATCAATAACTATAGGTCTTGTCAACCCTTTTTCTAGGCACCTTTGACCACCCATAACTTTTGCATACAGACTTCGTTTGAACCCGTTCAAGTTGCATTGGAACCATATCAACAAGCTCTTTATCATGGTGTTGTTTTTGTTTGATTTGGAGACAATATCAATGAGCTCTTCATCTTCTAGATCCTTTTAGATCAAAGCTTCAACATATAGAGAAACAAAGTGGTCACTAGCAGACTAGGTTGATGTTTCGGTTTGATGCTCCAAAGGAGTGTAGCATGTGCTCTTTGGAGATAGCATGTGGATGACAATTGGGACCAGATAAGTCTACATTGGGTAATGCATAGTGTGTCATTATCGTGGGGACTTTTGAACCTGGCCTATTACACATTTAGTTAAGGGTTACATTTGTGGCTGATTTATAGATGCCATTATCTTTATATTAGACCATCATGTGAATGTAATAGTCTATGTAATGCATATTTATATAGTTGATCTAAGATCTATCCTAGTAAGTAGGACAACAGTATCCTAGTGTGTAAGTATAATTATTCAGTATGTGTTATAATTGATGTGTAATTGGAGCAAGGCAATGTAAGTTGCATTTCAATCATCATGCGGTTTTATTAAAAGATCATTTGCATTGAGTGAGGAAGTACTAAGGGTTGTACAAATCAAAAGCAAATTGTGTATCCAGTCTAAAAGGTTTGCAATTCAAACCTCTTATCTTTCTTTTGTATGTTAGCTACTAAGTTGGTGCTTAGATCTTGGTCTAGGGGATTGGTGTCTCTTGTAGATTGATGCCTACAAATGTACTTGGGCATTGGTGTCTCCGGTAGGTTAGTGCTTGCTGCGCACTGTAAGTGATATATCTCTTGTGAGGCTGGATTTGTGCAATAGATCCAAGAGCTATGCTCATAGTGGTTTTTCCCTTCTGGGTTTCCATGTAAATCTGGTGTTCATATGTTTGAATGGGTGCTTATGTTCTTTACTTAATAGGCTACAAGTAGACACTTTTAATGACAAATTTGGATGCTGTGATTGGAGAAATTATTAATAGTAATCAATGTTCAATCAAGTTGAATTCAGCATACAATGATTCGCGAGGCCTCCCACCCTCTCCTGTATATTGTGTGCCCTTCAATATGAAGAAAAAATCTCTTTTACTAGTCCACACGAGTAGGGTCTCATAAAGCAAATAGGTGTCTACCTTCTTAGAGAGCTAAAATATAATCATAGGTCTACCATTTATTAATTTTGTTAATTGAAGTACAACAAAATTGGCAAATCTTACATGCAAACTTGTCATTTGAACTTACAAAATAATGTATAGGATTAATCTTAATGTCTAGATTCAAAATTCCAATTAAGATATCTCACTAATTTACGATTGTCAATTTAGCATGGCCCAAAGTATTATTCCCTTATGAATAACATAACAACACTAGACAAAACCTTTAGCCACTAAAAGAAGTCATTATGTACTTAACCTATTGGAGAATAGTATAAGACCTAAGGCAACAAGGAATGCAAGGTAAAACAAAAAGCTTGATCGTGATGTATTCTTTTTATATTTCAGATGTGTATAAAAATAATTATAATTGATACAAAAAAAGTTGTTCTAAGTCGTAGACCTAGAAAATACAAGATCAGCACATCCCCATTTCAAAACTACCCCTCTACGATATTAGTTAATCACCCCTTGCCAATGTCACCCAGAGCATGGTGAAGTCCTACCTCCAAGGTTTTGGCATCAAATAAATGACTTTGAGGTACAAGAACATACCTAACCAACATATATGATACTTGGTCATTGCAAGTTGTTTAGCATGTATAATGAACTCAAATTACAATTCAAGTGAAGCTGACATTATATACAACCATTGTTATTTCTTCTTCCAAACAAGTTTTTGTTTCAATAATTGGCTTCGCATACATTTTAATTGGAAAATACCTGAATTGGAGTGAATACGCCTTTATGTTACTTTATCTGTGTGTGAGTGTACAATTCATTGATTATCCTTCCTATATTCTACCAAATGAAAAGGATCAGATAAAAATGTTCCCAAAAGTTTGATCTTATTCCAATCAAAGATGGCACTATTTCACTCCTCTATCACACATATACGTATTCATCCCTATGTGAGGATCCATGCTTTGGGATATCACGTCCCCTTTTTGTAATAATCTACATTATTAACTTTATTGCCCATTTCCTATTTTTCGCATCTCCCTTGATCCAGTTTTGTGTGTTCTTCCTTTCTTTCCACAATGTCTATATAAGGTCCACAAGGTCATTGAGTTGAAGGCATGCTCTGTTGATGTTATAGCATTGGGAGGTTTCTTTCATCACTAAATCATCATTGCTGATTCGCCTCATAAAGTCGTCTATTTGTTTCATCTTCTATTTCGTAATGGCTGCTCATCTTCAATTTCGTAATGGCTGCCTCTTTATATTGACACCTTTTGGAGATCCTGAATGACTCTTCAGCTTACTTGACATGAAGGGTCAAGTTGAGAATAATAATGTCAAGGAGGACTTAGTATGGGGAACAGATTGAATGGCAGTGTGTTTGGCCAAATTGTAATTCAGACTTCTGTATATACATAATAAAAGTGATTTTTCTTGGTGTAGCTGGGTTTTTCCCCTCAAGTTGGAGGGTTTTCCCAGGATAAATGCTGTCTTATTGTTCCTTATTTTGATCTTTTGCTGATTATCTTTATTCCTGATACAAACATTAAAATGGTATTAGAGCCAGGTTTAAGCAAGATCAGGATCAGAATTCTTGGAATTGTTTCAGTGAGATTTATTTGAGAGAAAGATTAAGAATTTATAGAGAATAATAGAGATTAATGTATATCGTTATCTAATGTTTGGTAAAGAGTGTTATTTTATGAATGCAATTTTGTTGTGTGGTTGTTTTTATTTACTGCGGCATTCTCAGATTGAGGTCGAGGTTGACTCTGCGGTAATATTCACGGAGGCAGAAGTTGAAACAACGGTTTACAGGATGTGAGCCATTCAATTGAACGCAGGAGGATTGCATGAATGGGACGAACTTTCTTCATCAAAGGTGTTTCATATTCTCTTAAGACAGACAAATCCTTGTGTCGGAGATTTCCATAAGTTCTTCTGTCGTTATTAATTTATTGGGTTTTTTGGGTTCATTCAAGAATACCTTACTGTGAGGAAGAAGATTACAAACAGGTGTTAGAACCAGCAAGTCCACCATTGGATTGGTCAGATACAGTATAATATTGCAGATGAGATCTTACTTCTCTGCCTGAATTTAAAATGAAGACAAGGTAAATCTTGTGGAATGCCTTCTTTCTTCTTTTGTATAAACTGGAATTGGTAAACGGGAATCTTAGACAATCTGTCAATTTTCGGGAGTTCTTGTTATTTGATTGGTATCCATCATAATAAGCCCATATCATGGGAAAGTTGTGATTACCTCCGGAACTGAAAGAGTGAATATTTATGTGACTGGACTATAGTCTCATAGATGTTGCTTGCTGCTATCGGGTCGCCTGGAGTCAAAATATTTGAACACAGAATATTGAGAGTGCGTGAGCTGCAGATGTTTTTGGTATGAGATTAACTTCCTAGCTCGAGACCTTTGGCATGGACATACTCAGAAACAATGGTGGAAGACTTACGAAATCAATCTCAGTATTTGTTGAATAAGAGATCTGTAATTTGTCATCAAAGATTTAGATTGATATTCTTACCATGTGGTGTTGGTATTAAAATCTGAGGCTATTGATTTTAGTCATGAGTTATGTGTCTGTTGTGATTCAATTAGGAGAGGTGCACGAGAGGCAGCAGATTGGATGCGGCTGGAGTCTCCTATGATCATCATTGCATGTAGAGCTACAATGGATCCGCAAGGAGAGGGGCAGACTGCAATAGACCAGTGGGAGCTCCACAAAACATGTAGAGATCAAATTTCATTAGCATCTGTGATTCCTGCTGAGAGGGAATCTCAGCATCAGTGATTTTTTGCTACTTGCTAAAATGCATAATTCTCTGAGACAGAAATATGAGGTGAAAGCCCTTGAAATGCATATTTCTCTGAGACGGAGAAATATGAGGTGAAAACCCTTGTAATGCATATTTCTCTAAGACGGAGAAATATGGGGTGAAAGCCCTTGTAATGCATATTTCTCTGAGACAGAGAAATTTGAGGTGAAAGCCCTTGTAATGCATTTTCTCTGAGACAGAAATTTGAGGTGAAAGCCCTTGTTTGCCTCTGAGACGAATGCATTGCTCTTTCCACTTATGGGAGTAGCCATAGTGGACGTCATGTTGAGAGACTCCATGACGACATCACGTTGAGTGACTCCGTGATGAGAGTTTGTGTTTATTTCACACATGGGAGTAGACATGGTGAACATCATGTTGAGTGACTCCATGATGCTATCACGTTGAGAGACTTTGTGATAATTTTTTTCTCACAAATGGGTGTAGCCATTGTGAGTGTCACGTTGAGAGACTCCAGACATGAGAATCTAAAAAGATAACTCCCTAGTTAAGAGGTAGTGTTAATGTTGTAGCATCGGGAGGTTTCCTTCTTCGATCACTCACTGTTGTTGATTCGCCTCATAAAGTTGTCTATTTGCTTCATCTTCTATCTTGTAACGGCTACCTCTTTGTATTGGCACCTTTTGGAGATCCTGAATGGCTCTTCAGTTGACTTGACATGAAGGGTCAAGTTGAGAATAAATATTTCAAGGACTTAGTATGGGGAACAGATTGAATGGTTGTGTGTTTGGCCAAATTGTAATTCAGACTTATGTATTTACATAATAAAAGTGAGTTTTCTTGGTGTGGTTGGGTTTTTTCCCTCAAGTTGGAGGGTTTTCCCAAGATTAATGTTGTCTTATTGTTCCTTATTTTGACCTTTTGTTGATTAACTTTATTCCTGGTATAAACATTAACATGCTCTATCTTCAACATTTTTGTCAGTCATCGCAATTTTGAAGTTCCTTGGTCCCCTTTAGATTTTCCAATGACTTCATCCTACCATGCCTTCCAACCCTTCCTTCCCTCATTCATGTTCTTGCTTTTCTTTCCCACAATGTCTATATAAGATCCCCAAGGTCATTAAGTTGAAGGCACGCTCTATCTTCAAAGTGTTCATCAATCATCACAATTTTGAAGTTCCTTGTCCAATTTGTGTCCTAACTTCTCCTTGGTCCCTGTCAGAGTTTCCAACTACTTCATCCTATCACGCCTTCCATCCCTCCCTCACTCTTTGTATTTGTCAAACTTTCAAACTTGTCTTTACTGACATGCCCATTGCTTGAGCCTCAAAGCCTAAACCTATGGTGTGAGTCTTCGGTATCTCCTACTGCAAATCCTTGATATTTCCCACCTTTGTTTCCATTCTCTCCACACCACCTCAACGCATTGTAAATCATCACAATTTTGAAGTTCTTTGTCCAATTTATGTCCCAATCTCTCCTTGGTCCCCGTCAGATTTTTGAACTTCATCCTATCACGCCTTCTATCCTTCCCTCACTATTCCTTTGTATCTGTCAAACTTCTAGACTTGTCTTTATTGACATAGTTATTGCTCCAACCCAAAGCCCCAACCTATGGTATGAGTCTTGTGGTATCTCTGACCCCAACCCCTTAATATTCCCAACTTTGTTTCCATTCTCTCCACACCATCTTGACACATCATAATGTGATTACAATTTTGGCACCATAACTTTCAAAAGTGGGACATTTTCCCACCCATAAGCATTGTTCAAATTTGGAGTTTGTTGAGAGTTTACATTGTGACCCATTATTGTTGTGATAGATATAACAAATGGATGCAACTGTTATGGTAATTGGATGTTGATTAATGAAACAAAGCTTACATTTATAACCAATTACATGACGAGGTTTCTCAAAGAAACGATTGTAATCTAAAAAAATAGAAACAATCTAAAAAACTAAAACTTGTTAAAATACAGTGTAACTCGGGGACGCGCACCCGGCCCAAAACCCCAAAGTACCCGGTATCGGGACATCCCCGAGACGGGTACTCCGCGTACCGGTGTACCCCCACCGCCGCTCAAGCACCGTCGTACCGCAACCCCACCCGTCCCCGCACCCATTGGGTACTCTGATACTCAAGTAATCCGGTACTGTACTTGGGTACTTCGTGATGGTACTTTGGGATGTGACGGGGTACGGCCAGCCGCGGGCTTTAAAAAGTCAATTTTTTTAAAGTTTTTTAATACTTTTTATTTTTCTAATTGGTTCCTATGGATCCCTAAAATGATGTGGGTCCCATATAGGGCCCTCTAAGCCTTCATAAGGCCCATATACTTCATTTGACATTCTCATTTTGATTTGGCACTCATATTTTTCATTTTTGCAACAATGAATTATGAATCTTTGATAGAATCATAGAAGTAATATAATTTTATGATTATCATTATGTTACTATCATCTATGTTACTATGTTGAATGTTCAATGGTTCTAGTTCGTGTTGCAATTTTGCTATGTTCAGGTATTTCAAGATTCCAAGAACCAATTTGGTATGTTATATTGAAACATCATTTCATAATTAGCATTTCAAGTTCTATATGTATAGAATGCAGCACCCCTCCCCCCCCCATCCCCCCGCTGCCCTCCCCCTGTCATACCCTCGCCGTACTGAAATTGAGGCCCTTTTTTCCCGAACCCGAAACTCGTCTCGGCGTCCCCCTGTCCCGACGTACCCCCGCGTTGGTGTTACACTGTTAAAATACAATAAATGACCATTAAATAATTAAATATTACTTTAATACCCCCTTAATGGTCATCCTATCAACTACACCAAGTTGCCCCCTAAATTTTACAAACTTGTCTACACTTGAAGACTTGGTAAGGATGTCTACAGTCTGATCCACACTTAGAACATACTGCAACTTTACTAATCCATCTTTTACAAGCTTGCAAATGAAATGACAATGAATCTCATCATGTTTGGTTCGCTCGTGGAAGAATAGATTTTGGCTAGATTTAGCACCCCTTGATTGTCACAGTACAAGACTGAAGGACCTGCTTGAGACATGTGCATGTCAGAAAGCATCCTTTGAAGCCAAGTTGCCTTACCAATTCCCCGATATTCTGCTTTGGTCAAGAAAAGAGCACTACCTCCTGCTTATTGTTGGTCTACATGACTACACATGTGCCCAAACTGAAGATGTATCCAAAAGTAGACTTTCTCTCATCAACAGAACCTACCCAATTTGAGTTTGTAAAAACAATAAGCCTAGGATCTTTGCTTTTGTTGTACCAAATGCCAAAGTCAAAAGTGCCCTTCACATATCTCACCACAAGCTTCACTGCAACCCAATGTTCATCTTTTGGGGCTGTCATGAAGCAAGATATGTACCTCACAACATAATTGAGGTCGGGTCTAATGACGATGAGATAGACAAGGTTGCCAATTAGTTGCCTGAATGCTAATTCATTCACCACAAGTGAATCCGATTTGGCTGATAGTTTCAACCTTTTGTCGATAGGCGTAGATGCAAGTTTGCAATTGTGCATTTGGAACTTATCCAACAAACTCTTCTAATGCTTTGACTAAGAAATAAAAATTTGGCAATCTGTCTGCAAAACCTCTCCACCGAGACAATAATGCAGAAGTCCCAAGTCTATCATATCAAATCACTAGCACAAATTCTATTTGATCTGCTCGATCAAATGTGCTACACTACTAGTGATGATCAAGACATCAACATAGATGACAAGAAGGTTGCAACCACCAATTTTTTTAACATATAGATTAGGATCGGATGGACTTCTTTGAAAGCCTTGATCAACTAAGTACTAGTCAATTTTTATGCACCAAGCCCAAAGAGCCTATTTGAAGCCATAGAGTGCTTTCACCAATTTGCATACCTAGTGTTTTTTACTGGCAACCTTAAAACCTAGAGGTTGTGTCATATAGACTTCTTCCTACAACTCACCATTGAGGAATGCACGCTTGACGTCCATTTGATGAATTTTCCATCCAAATTGGGCTAAAATAGCAAGGACAAGCCAAATGGTGCTCATTTTGGTTGTGGGAGCAAATGTCTCCTCATAGTCAATGCCCTCAGTTTGTGAGAACCCTTTGGCTACCAACTGAGCCTTGTACTTATCAAGAGTTTCATCGACCTTATACTTGACTTTATTCACCCATTTGCAGCCAATGGGTTTTTTCCCAAGTGGAAGATCAAATAAACCCCAAGTGTTGTCCTCCAAATGACTATGGTGTTCAACCTCCATAGCCTATTCCCATTCAAATATTCCTTTCGCCACTAAATATCTTTGAGGCTCAAAAATACTATGAATGTTGGCCATAAGAGTAAAGTTTACTATGTTCTGATTGCTCGTGTCTAGTTAATCTACCCTCAGTAAGTTCATCATCATGAAGATCACCTACAGTCTTGGCCCACCACCTAGGCTGGAGAGTAGAAACACCTACATCCGAGTCAAAGTATCGACATAACCTAGGGTGCTTGGAACAAAGTCATGTGTTTGTGGATCAAAATTTTCCTGAGGAAAGTCAGGTGGTGCAAATATCATGTCGGGAAGACTCCGCAACTTCAAAGTCATTTGAATCCCTCCCATCAGACGAGACCTAAGGGAAGACGAATACCCAAGCCCCGAGCCTTCAAAGGCTGATCCTCAAGGCTGAAAATAGGAGAAGAGAGCAGAAAGGGCCCTTGTTCTTCATCAAATACAACATCTTGAATGAAGATGAGACAATCAATGTCTACATCAATCAGCCAATAAGCTTTGTGGTTATCACTGTAGCCTGTGAACATTCAGTTTTTAGCTCTTGGAATCTAGTTTTGTGCACTTGGCATTAGAAATCCAAACAAAAGTAGTAGAGCCAAAGACCTTCAAATGACTGATTTTGGGCTTTCTTCCATACCAAGCTTCCTCTGTTGTCATTTTCTCAACAGCCTTGTAGGAGACCTGTTTATAAGATAGAATACAATGTAGACTACTTCTACCCAAAATTTCTTTGGAACATTTATGTGCTCCAACATAGACTAGGCCATCTCGATGATTGTGCGGTTTCGCTACTCAACAACACTATTCAATTGAGGGGTGTACAGTGTGGTAAGCTGACGCTAAATGCCATGTGTTGCACAGAAGTACAAGAAATCAAAAGAACAAAATTCCCCCCATTGTCTGACCTACGAGTGACTATTTGACAACCTGACTCTTTTTCCACTAGGACCTTAAACTTTTGAAACATGCTAAACACCTCTCATTTGGTTTTAAGAAAATACAACCACATTCTTATACTAAAATCATCGACAAATAATTAAAAAATACCTGGATCCAATGACTAATGCAGTGATCGTTGATCCGCAAACACTTGTATGAGCCAATTGAAAGATTTTGGATGTTCTCCAAGTGCCACCATTCAAAAATGGAGTCTAATATTGCTTTCTAGCCAGACAGACTTTCCAAACTCCATGATTCTAAGTTTGAATCTCAGGTAACCAAACAGCCAGACCCTCCAGGACTAACTGAGAGAGATAGTGAACATTTAGGTGCCCAAACCGCTCATGCCAGAGATTGTTGATGGAAGAACTTTTGGCAGCCATGATGTGCTCCTGAGAATCGACAATATCAACAAGTCTATAAAGACTGTGATCCTCAAGGCTAACAACAACTGTAGTGAGAGTTTCCTTGTCAACAATGTTGTACTTCTACAAACTAAAGATGAAATCTAGTTGTGTAGAATGACATATAATCTGACTCACTTACAATAGATCGAGCTCTAATTCCTCCCACCAAACGTGATCTGAACGTTGCCTTTTCCGACAACAGTATACTCTTCACCTCCTCCAAAGATCGTTGAACGAGTTAAAGGCGTGTATTCTATAAACCAATCCGAGCAATGTGTGAAGTGTCAAGAAGCACCAGAGTCAATGTACCAGGCAGATGATTTCACATGATTGCATAGAAGGCAGACTCCTATTCAAAATGTGTAGCAGCATGGGCCTTCTGTTGAGAACAGCCCTATCTAAATTGCTCAAACGCCAGTCATTTCTTGCAATCTTTCTTCATATGGCCATACTTACGACAATAGTTACATTGAATATTCTTCTTAGTATTCTACGAAGATTTACCTTGTCCTTCTATTGCTGGGAGGACTTGCCTTTACCTTTGTCCTTATTTGAGGTTTTTAGTATGAAAGCCTGCTCCATAGAGGAAGCATTAGTGTCGATCTTGAGTTGTTGGTTTCATCAATCTTACTATAGAAGCTTGTTGCAAAGATCAAGAAATTTGAGATAAGCATTGGTGGAAGTGATATTGAGTGTCAATGAAATGCTCATATGAACGTAGTAGAATCTTTAGTGTAATGACTACCATGTCCTCCTCTTCCATCGTGCGGCCAATAGCCTCCAACTAGTCATGAATATCCTCGATCTTCGTCAAATGCTCCTATAGGGACACCTTCTCATCCATCATGATCGAAAACAGTTGGTTCTTAAGAAAGAACGTTCTACTCTTATATGAGGTTTCATGGAGATATTTTAAGTGCTTCCAGATCTTTGCAATTGTCTTGCCAGACGACACTTGTGGCAACTGATGATTGATGGCAAATTATCTGATGAGCATCACCATTCACGATTTTGCCGTCATATTTGCCCTGGACTTTTCCCTCCGTCGTGGATCGAGACTAAGTACCCATTACAACCTGATCAAGACAGTGATACTTAAATATCGTCATCATGCGCTATTTCAAGGTGTTGTAGTTGCAGTCGTTGAGCTTCTAACTATACTCTAACATAATGATGGTTAAAGATACCATCACAAAATTGAGGTCAATGCGACTGAACCTTGTGAAGGCATAGAAATCGAGATAAAAGCTACTTCAAAGCACAAAAACAACCAGTACAAATTTCAAGGCAAAACAACAGGCTCAAAACCATGGCACGGATTTTGGGGCACATATCCCAATGCAGCGATGAGTGCAGAAAAACATTGATTTAAAGAAAATTAGTCAAAAAACAAGTTGCAGCAAACCCTAGCCCCAAGAATTGTCCAAAGATTTTCCAAAACTGTCATAGAAACCCTAGAGCGTGTTGATGCAAAGCTTCCATGACTTAGAAGGGAAAAAAATGCCCTTGATTTTTTTATTTGAGAAAACAAGAAAAAATAAAGACAGCTTGTGTCTGGAGAAAGGCACAGACCTCCGTCAAAAACCCTAGCTGCTAAGGAAAAATGCGAAGGCCCTCGAACAGAGACTTGAAGCTTTGCAAAGTCGTGAATTTTCAAGGAAAAGGCCACACAAAAACATTGCTTTTGACTCCAAAAACCAATGCAATTTGGTCAAACATAGGTTGAAGGTCGCACTGATCTCAGAAAAAAAAGAAAACGTAGGCTATCGAACTGCAAAAAAAGTAGGTATGATAGACCAAGACGGCACGATTTTTACACTAAAACACACACAAGCTAAAAAGCCAAAGTTGTGGGTTCAAATTAAAACCCTTATGTCACCATTTGAGCAAAAAAACAACATGAAAAAGGTTTCAGCAACGCCGCACGGGATTTGTAAAGATCGTTGGGGATAAGAATCCTATGTATGCCCAATAAAATCTTTAAACAAAACCCCTCAACACACAGACCCTCAACATGCATGCACTGAAACAAATACGACCCAAAAACCCACCAACAAACTGCAAGGCATGGTTTTCTATAACAAACCCTAAAAAATTTTGAAAAAATCTTAAGAGAAGCTACAAAAAAAAATCCCACTCTGATACCATGTTATAGTAATTGGATGTTGACTAATGAAACAAAGGTAACATTTATAACCAATTACATGACTATTTCTGAAAGAAACAATCATAATCTAAACAAAAATAGAAACAATCTAAAGAAAACTGAAACTTACTAGAATACAATAAATAATCATAAAAAACTTAATCAGGGGGAATGGCGCCGGGAGGAAGGAGCCATTGGAAGGAAGTTGCAAGTAGGCGTGTAGGATTTTGGACATGGGGATATCAAGAAGCCCCACGATTTCGACCATGTCAACCCACTGCTCCATGGAGGCCGCCCAGGAGAACCCAGAACTCAGATGGTTTTGACAACAGGAAGCTAGTGTTTGGAACTCACAAACGAAACTGATTTGTTCCTTATCAGGGGTAGAGAGGTAGAGATTGGAC
The DNA here is from genome assembly GCA_018584345.1 of Thuja plicata. Lineage (NCBI taxonomy): Eukaryota > Viridiplantae > Streptophyta > Pinopsida > Cupressales > Cupressaceae > Thuja > Thuja plicata. Next base: position 628,950 of record MU228439.1, read on the forward strand.
AAGGATCAAAGACGGTACTAGTAAACCACAGGAGAAAGTGGAGTCAAACTAGAACAAAGTGACGAAAAAGGTTTGAAAGCCAAAGGATCAACCCATAACTGGGAATCATGTGATGGAGGGTATCAAAGACAACTCAACAAAGGTATGTAATGTTGCTGAAAAGTCAGTGAATGTGTCGATTGGTGTTTGTAGTGATTGTTGGAATATATCTGTGTCATGGCTAAAAGAGAAAGGTTTGTACATGAAGTGAGTGGGGAAATGGTTGGCAGTAGCAAAAGTCAAATAATGGTTCAAAGATAATTGGCCCTTCAAGGTAGAACTGAAAACCCTTCCTAATGCATTCTTTTTAGTGATTGGTGAAACGGGGCAAACAAACCAATGGGTGTTGAATAATGGCCCACACATGATGAGTGTGAAAGGCTTTTTTATCAAGGATTGCGAGGTAAATTTCAATCAGTTGACAACCCAAGTGGAATAAGTGTCAATCTGGATTAGACTGCATAACCTTCCATTTGAATATTGGGAGGAGGAGATTTTGAGGACATTGGGAAGGTTTTTGGAGGTTGGGGAAGGAGTAGAAAAGAAAGACTTCAGTATGTATGCTAAAGTGTGTATCAGTTGGGTTCCTAGTGTTGGAAGATTGTTACAGATTGTGCATACAGATATTTTATCATTGATGTCAACATATTCCTATTGTTGTTGATTCATTAGGCAGTGTGCCTGAATGCATGTGCATTCCCTTTAAGAAGTGTCAATCTGGATTAGACTGCATAACCTTCCATTTGAATATTGGGAGGAGAATTTGAGGACATTGGGAAGGTTTTTAGAGGTTGGGGAAGGAATAGAAAAGAAAGACTTCAGTATGTATGCTAAAGTGTGTATCAATTGGGTTCCTAGTGTTGGAAGATTGTTAGAGATTGTGCATACAGATGATGACATTGATATTTTGTCATTGATGTCAACATATTCCTATTGTTGTTGATTCATTAGGCAATGTGCCTAAATGCATGTGCATTCCCCTTCGAATTACTCCTAACAAGGTAAAGTGCTTCTAACAAAGTACATTCATCTTGTGGGTTTGATCCCCACCTTGGTTTTTCCCTTAACCAGGTTTCCACATCAAAAATCTTGGTGTTATGTGTTGATTACTGTGTTATGCTCTTGCTTCCATGTTTAACATTCAGATCTGAGATTAACTTTATAATTTGGGTAAAGGTTTTGAGTTTTGTACACAACTGATTCACCCTCCCCCCTCTCTAAATTGTGTGTGTTGCCTTAATTCTAACACCTAGTTCTCCTCTTCCCAAATTTATTAACTTGGTGTGGGATGTTGGGGTTTGGGAACAACAAGTTGAAGTGGAAGAGGTGGTTGAACGGTGTAGAATATGTAAAACTTTGGGGCACACAGAAGGGGAATGTTGGAAGAAGGAAAAAGGAAAAAGGATAAGTGTTGAGGCCATTATCGAGAAGATCGTGATTATGGAAGGGAATGAGGAACGCGACAACCCACCCCATGTGGAAGACCTGGGGGGTAGTGATTTGCAGCGGCAGGATGCCAATGAAAATGAAGACCTACGTGAAGAAGAATTATTGGCGTCTATTGATACCCAACAAGCTGATACGAATATGGGAGAGCATACTTGTGGCAACTTAAAACCCAATGGTTCAAGAGGAGAGAGGGATAAACAACCTGGGGAGGATGTTGCCATGGAGGCAAATTTAGATAGGGATAAAGATGCTTCAATGAGGCCTGAAGAGGGTGTTTTGACCAAAGGTTTGCAAGATAACCAAGAATATTCACAAGTTTTCATCAATCAGGTTCAAGAAACAAATTTTGATAAGGAGAAGGAAGCGGAGCCCCACAATAATGATGGTAGGGATATGGCAATTAATGGGCGGTACCTAGATGCAAACGATGTGGAACCTATTCTGGAGTCAAAAGAAATACCAGTTGAGCATACTATTCAAACGGAAGTGCTACACTCCCCTTCCAAAACATTGTCTCCTGTGAACCCTGTTGAGGAAGGCCTAGGTGAAACACTGCCAACAATATTTAATGTCAATAATTTAGCAAAACTCCAGGTAAATCCATGCTCCCCACTTGCTAGTCAAACTGTACTGGGGTTAATTTTTTAGTTTATGATGACAACATGCCTGTTCTAAAAACTTGAGGGATAAGGACTGATGAACGGACTAATGGAGTCTTTAGACAACCTTTCCCTTTCATTGCACAATGGGAGTGTGGACTATCCTAGTTGGATGGTGATCTGAGCTCTGAGGAGGAAGACATATTCGAGAAAAGAACAATATACCAAACGCAAACAAAGTCCCAAAAGGTTAATAATGGGGAGAATCACAAAGGGGGACCAAAATCAAAGAAGTTCAAATTGGAAATGGTTGGTAGCGCCAAAGGTCAAATGAAGCTACGTTCCGGGAAGGGTGTTACCCTTCCCGAGGAGCCATGAAAACCCTATCGTGGAATGTCAGGGGCTGCAATGCCCCCGACAAGAGGCAACCGATCAAATGTTGTTTTGATCAAGAAAAGCCAGATATCATTTTACTACAGGAAACCAAAATGACAGGTGGTGACTTTCTATTTTTCCTCAGATCTTGGAAAAAGTGGGAAGGTATATGTGTGGACACTACTGGGGCGTCAGGTGGGTTGACAATTTTAAGGAATCCATAGAAAGTTACGATCTCTGAAAAGAAGGAAAGAAGCAAATTGGATGATGGTTCATGTAAACTTGGGGGAAGAGAATAAGAGTTTGTTTTTGTTGAATGTGTATAGACCGACGGGGTCAAGTCAAAAGTGGGAGGTATGGAATCAAATTAGCAAATTGTCTGGAAACTGTGAAGTGTGAGTTAGTTATAATGGAGAAGATTTCAATGCTATAAGGTGGAACTTGGAGAAGATTGGGGGTAGGCAGTTTCTTGGTACAATGCAAGCGGATTTCCAGCATTTTATCTTTAATAGT
>MU228439.1:632162-665334 GCA_018584345.1 Thuja plicata
CTATAAGGTGGAACTTGGAGAAGATTGGGGGTAGGCAGTTTCTTGGTACAATGCAAGCGGATTTCCAGCATTTTATCTTTAATAGTAAGATGGAAGAAATCAAGTCTAAGGATGGTTTGTTTACCTGGACAAATAGGCGAATGGGCTTCTCTAATATTGTTGAGCGGCTTGATCGTTTCTTTGTGGCTAGGAAATGGGAAGAGTTCGATCTCACCTTTGAATCTTTGGTTGTCCCATTCTCTGGTTCCATTCATTTTCCCATCTCACTAATTTATCAGGGTGATTCTCGACCTATTTGAGCACCCTTCAAATTTGAGTGTATGTGGTCCTGAGAACTAGATTTGCTCTCTTATTGCTGTGTGGTGGAAAGAAGTGCCTAAGCAAGAAGGTTCTAAGGATTTTTGTTTCACCAAGAAGTTACAATTCATAAAAGAACTCAAAGGCTGGAAAAGAAGGACCTTCAAGAACATTTTTGAGGAAAACGAGACTTGGGAAGAGGTTGGAGGAGCTAAATGAAGTCATGATGCAGGGTATTTCAGACTTCGAATTTAAACAGGAAAAGAATTTGTTGCAAGAATTGCATGAGGTTCTTGCCAGGGAAGAGCACTTCTAGAAACAAAAATCGAGAGAATACTGGCTCAAGGTTGGCGATAGGAATACTAAATTTTTCCACTCCTCGGATAGGGATTGAAGAAGCATTAACATAATTAGTGTGATCAAGGACTTGGATGGCATTTTACTATCCGATCGGGATAGTGTCAATGCTGAAGTAGTTCACTATGTTGAATCAAGACCAAGTTGATGATATCCAGGTTGAAAACATGGGAGATATCATTCCTAAACAAATTGATGAAGAACAAAATAAAGCCTTGCTAAAGCCAATTACAATGGAGGAGGTCAAGGTAACCTTATTTGCATTGGGTGGTGATAAGTCTCCTAGGCCAGATGGTTTTCTAGCAGGTTTCTTTCAAGAGACATGGGAATTTATCCAATATGAATTATGGGAAGTTGTTGAGGAGTCTCCGGCTAACAAAAATATGTATCGAGACCTCAATAATTCTTTTATTGCCCTTATTCCAAAGAAAGAGGTGTCAGGCACTTTTGAGGATTTCAGGCCAATTTCTTTATGTAATGTTGTATACAAAATCATTTCTAAGGTCATTGCTAGCAGACTCAAGTCATTGTTGACACTTATATCTGAGGAACAGAGCGGATTTGTACCGGGAAGGTCGATTGTAGAAGGCATAATCATTGCACATGAGGCTATTCATTCAGTAAGGAAGGCTCATACTGATAAGATGCTTGTCAAGTTTGACATACGAAAAGCTTATGATCATGTAAATCGATCCTTTTTACTCCATATATTAAGGTGTTTTGGCTTCTCAAAACATTGGGTTGATTGGGTTAAAAGTTGCATAGTTAGTCCTAGATTCTCGGTCATTGTAAATGGTAGCCCGCAAGGTTTTTTCGATTCTACTAGGGGATTACGGCAAGGGGAGCCACTCTCACCAGTGTTGTTTATTATCATGGCAAAAGTTTTGGGCAAGATGATAACTAAGAAAAGATAGGAAGGTCAGTAGAAGGGAATTCAAATTGCACAAGGGATGGAACCGATGTCAGAGTAGCAGTTTGCAGATGATAATCTATTGATGGGAAAAGCATCACTGAGGGAAGTCGGATGTATGAAGGCTATTGTGGATAGATATTGCAAGCTCTCGGGTCAGGTTGTTAATTGGAACAAATCAGAGGTTTTTTTCTTCAATACTCCTTTAAGAAAACAATAAGCGACTTGCAGGGTTCTTCAAGTTAAAACGAGGAAATTGTCGGTTAAGTTCCTTGGCCTACCTTTGTTTGGGGGAGCTGGTAGAGTCAATTTATGGACTAAGCTTGTTGATAATTGTGTAGGCAAAATGGAGGGGTGGAAAAGCAGATGGCTTTCATCTACAGGGCGGATAGTGATGCTAAAATCTATAATCTCTACTATCCCATTATACTTCATAATGTGTATGCAAATCCTTGCCAAAATCATCAAAACAATTGAGCAAAAAATGAGGAGTTTTTTTTGGAATGGGAGCTAAGACAAGGACAAGATCCCACTTTTAGCTTGGGAGCAGATTAAAGTATGTGAGAAGTGTGGGTTTAAGAAGGTGGAATTTGATGAATGAGACGATGGGGACGAAGGTAATATGGATGATGTACAGGAACCCTCAAAAAATGGGCATACTCTCAAAAAAGTATTAGATAATCAAGAAAAGGAACATATCCTCACTATTGCTAACCCTCCCAAGCGTTCATCAATTTGGAATTTCACGATGTCATGCAGGCACATAATTATGGATCACATCACGTGGAAACTAGGGAATGGTGAGAAAAACAAGTTTTGGAAAGATTCATTCGAGGATCAATCAGCACTCACAAAGGGGGATTATAACACGGAACTGGGAGCTAAAGTTGAAACAACTTGGGGAGACAAGGTTGCGGATTTACTGTTTCGAACACATGAGGAGGGGGTAATCAAGTGGAAATGGAAAGATCACAGTGCTTTGGACTTGAATGGTGAAGAAGACATGGAATTTTGGAGGATTCGGGGGAGCTGAGAGTTCCTATTATCTGGTGAACAAGATGAGATTATATGGTGTGGCAGTAAAAAGGGTGAGTACTCTGTTCATTTGGGGTACAAATTACTTAAGGCAGCAGAAATTGATTAGCAAGAACCAACACATTTACTTTGGAACAAGTATTGTCTGCCGAAGGCGGGTGCTTTTTCTTGGTTGGCATGCAGGGGAGTTATTCTGACTGGCGAAAGGTTGATGAGATACAGGTTCCATGGACCTTTCTTATGTACTTTTATGTGAAAGTGAAATCGAAACCATTGATCACCTATTGTTGCAGTGTAAGGTTGCGACTAAGTGTTGGCAATTTGTTTTGAGTAAACTGAACCTGCAGATGAAGTTTCCAGCCACTTAAGCAAATGTTGCAATCATGGCAAGGACCCAAAGCACAAGTCGGCTTTCTCATGCATTTCAATGGTATGCCCTTTCGTCTATACTCTAGGAGATCTGGAAGGAGCGTAATCGGAGAATTTTTCAAGGAAGAGAAGAACCAATTGAATGATTGTGTATGAGAATAGAGTAGAGTATTGTAGAACTAGTTAATGTTGTGGCTTCATCTCAAAATTCGAGCAAATACCCTTTCAGTTTGTCCGATAGTATTCTTCAAAGAACTTGTGACACACTAAAATATAGACCCGTTAATGGGTGTAAGAAGGTTGATCTTCAAAAGATATGTAGAGATGAGGTGAGATGGGAAGCTCCAGAGGCGAGATGGACCAAAGTTAATTTCGATGGAGCTGCTCGGGGTAATCTTGGGCCATCGGGTGTGGGGTGTGTGGCCAGAGATTCTAATGGTCATATCATAGCCACTGAAAGGAAGATGCTAGGAGTGAGCACGAACAATAAAGTTGAAGTTCAAGCAGCATTGTTGGGGGTAGAATTGGCACAAAGACTACAAATTGATAAGCTGCATTTGGAAGGTGGTTCTCAAATAATTGTAAATGTCATGCGATGGGAGATGCACACGCATGGTGAATTTAGAAGGTGGTTGAAGTAATAAGGAAAAAACTATCTTTTTTACAAAATTTCAAAGTTTCCCACGTATATAGGGAAGGGAATTCTTTGACGAACTCCCTATCCAAATTGGCAATTGGCGTGGCGATGACATAGCAGTTATAATTTGGTGACATCAGGGCGATAAGACTGAAGGGATTTGATGTGATGTTTGGGCTAGAGAATGCATCGAAGGATGATGGCAGACAGCAGGTGTACTGAATGAAGAAGGTGGTGCAAGCAAATTTATTCACATTGATTTCACACATTCTCCTGGTCGAGCATTCAATGCGGGGAATGATATACATTTCATTTCCTTTGCTACAAATGGCATTTTGAGCTTGCGAAGTAGGAAAAGTAAATGGTAGAGCAGAGTTGAGGAAGAGAAGTGAGATGGAAGCAAATTTTGCTTTTGATGCCTTGAAACAGCAGATGGCCTTCAAGGGGCCGATGACCGAGGAGCAGCTAAAGAATGTCTTCTCGTCCGTCCAACCTCTCTTCATAACCATTATTTGGGCCTTGTTGGGGGTGGAGTATGCGGTTTTACAATTTTGGTGGAGGACAAACTCTAATATCACTGCGTTGTTTTGTGCCTAGGGTTTACACTTCGGGACAGGAAGAAGTGAAACACATTGTGGAGAGGTGTGTGTTGCCAGAATGGAGGGTAGCACTTGATGAAATTCTGAATTACACGGTACCTGGCTGAGGGTTTGTTGAGGCGCATGGATATTGGCTAGGTGTTCCTGGGTTTCGGCTATTGGTGCACTCATTTCTCTTTCATAGGGGTTTGGGGGACTTTGTTGCGAGGAAAAAGGAAGCGAGGAAGACATGGGCTCTGTCGGTGAACTTTGTCTATGACTGGGATGGGAGCTTGAATTGGCGGCAGGTCTACCCAGGAGGCAGATGAATCCTGACTTGTTTTAATTGAAATTGGCAAGGGTCTGCAAGGAAATGGAACTTCAAAGGAAGGAGAGGTGAAGAGTTACACAGGTCGTGGACGTGGTGGGGCGAATGGTGCTCGAAGTTGATATCGAGGTGGGGGGCAAGGAAAAACACGGAGTAGGGGTCGTGCACCAAGCAGAGGTTGTGCTCAAGGACGTGGCACTCTGGCTGGCAATAGTGGTGTGCTTCCTGGGATAGTTGGCGTCGATGGAGCTTCTTCTGTCCATGCAGGTTTTGTAGGTGGTGTGTGCGAGGGCGGTGAAACGTTAGATGGTGGTGAAGCGCGTGAGATGGGCAGTTCATCACTACTCCTGCTCCCATCCACCCCTTTTTCTTGAAAAACTCGTGTTTGGTCGAGTATGTAGATAGGTATAGTCTGGTCGACAAAATAGAAATTTGTACTCCATAGTATAGTGTTGAATTTCTGATATGGGAGTTTTTTTGTACTGTAATGTCTCCCAGCTGAATGTATATGGGTCACTATGTTGATACCAGGTGGTAAAAATTTTGGTGCTATTGGGTAGTCAATGTAGATTTTGGGGTGGTGTTGTGAAATGAATTATCTCAATATTGTAATACTACTTTATAAATAATAATAAAATAATCTTTTAACAATCAAAAATAAATGAATTGTGATTAAATAATTAAATATTACTTTAATAGTAACCATTCAAGGGGCATGATCTACACTTAACCAAATTCCTGTCCAAATCCATTTTTTGAGTGCTTATGTTTGAATGTGGAAATCCTAGGATAAGAACACTAGTCATTCAAAGGGTAATCTCGTACAAATATTCGCATTTAAGCTTCATTTAATGGGGACTCCAACCACACTATATTGATCCAATTTGATATTGCTGTTGGCATGAATTGTTGCTATTGCAGATTTATTTCAATGTAATACAATCATTATATTTATTGTAAGAGGAAAGTAGGGGAATTACATTTCTATTTTCTGTTCATTATAAGATCAGGTGTTTAGTTACCATTGTCAATTGGGGTGTAATGAAATTCTTGATGTAACAATTGCAATCTAAATCTGAGTTGTCTGACATCTTACTAAATAATAGGGCCCAGTAGATTTGTTACTCAGCTAAAAAATGTTTGTGTAAGATTAAGAATTAGAATTGCATCACTGTTTTTCCCCAGAACATTACAAGGGCATAGCTCCAGAGTTCCAATCCCTCATCACGTATAGAGGGAAACACAGTCATATGGGACCAAATATCCTCCTCTTTTTGTTAACTGTCATATATGCGAGCTGGTTGCCCATCCATGAAATGCTTTAACTCTAGCTGTCTTACTTTTGTTGGATTCCTTCTTGCATATATAATATATTTACGTTGTATATAGCATTCTATACAGACAAACTTCCATGACTAGCAATTTCTTGCTCATCTTTGTCTCATTAATGTTGGTAACAATTGTAATCCAAGGTAATCTACACTTTAAAGAAATGTTAGTACTTCTTATGGCAGTGATTTCTACACTAGACCAAACTGGATTGGCTATTACTGCATCTGTATAATTAGTAAAATAGATACTGCCCAATGTATAGCTGACAACATCATCTACTTCATGTGAAAAATCCATCCTATCCTATATAGAAAAATATTATATTAAGATTTGCCACATCCTATACACTATAGCAGCTGAGGCTGCTAACTCAATATCAGTAACAAAAACAAATTCAGTCCAATAAATGTTTTAATCCCAAGCAAATCAACGAAATCCTCAAGCAACTTCTTATTTGGAAAGGATACAAATGCCTCAAAAAAACATGCTTGATTACTCTCACAATGGTTATGGAATACAGGGTCAACTTGTCACTCTTTCTCACGGTCAAGACAACTAGGAGAAACAAACATTACTTTTTTTCTAACTCTGTAGGATGGTAAGCCGTAGGTTCTAAACAGGGGCTATAAGTACCATGCTTCCTCCTAAGATTGTATATCCAAGAACCTCTTAAACCAGGTCATTCTCACATGAAAATCATAAAATCATGTTTTGCCCCTTTTGAGCTGATGGGTGGAGTCATTGACTCTGTGCCTTCTCCAGATTTTTGTACAAGCTAGGGCTAACTTTGATCTCAGCCTTGGTCTTTGTCAACTCTATTCTTGTGGCTTCTTTCACATGGGACATTCCTTTCACATGGTTATTAGAATTTGTCTCATTTTAATTAAATACTCAAAGCATCCCTTGCCATATAACACCAAGCATTGAACAAGTCAACAGTGAACTATAACCGCATGAATGAAACAACACACAAAATATTTAGGCACATATTTGGAGTCCCACATGTCATTCCAGATAACCTTGCCAACAATTTTAGTTCAATAATTACTTTGGTTGAGGATATAAATCCTATTGTCACTGCAACAATTAAAAGTTTTTAATGCCACTCTTTGACCTATTTACTAGATATAACTTAAAACCGCTAATTCTAAAAAAGATCTGATCAAGCTATTTATATTATTGTAGCTCACTCGAATTACTCTGAAAACCACATCATTTCATTGCATACCGTTTCTGTTGCAGGTGTACCAGTTCTTGCAAAATCATGTTCTTCAAAACTTTCAAAAATTCTGCAAAAACCATTTCAAGGATATACTTTCAGAAAATATAAACATGTTTATGACCTGCAACCTTGAAAGCAGCAAATTTGTTGTCACTGTACCTCATAACTTCTTCCTTTGGTAGATTGGTGAAGACTAAACCACAGTCACCATGTAGCATCTGAAACATACGGAAAAGACCATTTGTCAACCCTTCCAATATTGTTAAATATAGAATTTTGGTTACGAGAGCCTGTACAAAAGAAAAGAAGTGACCATACCACACTAGCCTTGTGAATACCATCTTTGACTTCATCAGCGGCCGTGCGGCCCAGTGCAATCTGCAACACTTTGTTTGATCCCAGAAAAAACCTGCTATGTGTATTATAAATTTATATAGGCAACAAACTTTAGTATTAGATAAGTCTATTTCTACATTCCTATCACATAACGTTTATTAACCATAATGGGAAAATTAACAAAAAAAATAAGTCGTAGATTTGATTCTCGACTTATGAAGTGTTGACACCCAATTTTGTATGGCTACAACATTATACAGTGTACCCTGCTGGTGCCCTTGTCCCTTGTTTGGCCCTTTATAAATAATCAATATAAGAAATTCATCAATAGCTCCCTTCTAAAAATTTGTGCCTCCTGTTGAGTGTCGCATTCCCTGTTTTGTGCCTTGAGATGCAATATTTCTATGTTGGAGGAATTTGGGATTTCTAAGCAAAACAAAAGAGAGTCAGATTTCTCTGAGTTGGGAAGGAAAAGAAGAGTGAAAAGTTAGAGCTTGTGCGTTCAGATGTATGGGGACCAGCTCAAGTATGATCTCTTAGCGGATCTTATTATTATGTTACTTTTATTGATGATGAAACTAGAAAAACTTGGGATTACTTCGTTGCCAGAAAATCTAATGTGTTTGATAGCTTTATAAAATGGAAAGCTTTGGTTGAGAATGGGACACGAATTAAGTTGAAGTGTCTCGCATCAAATAATGGAGGTGAATATTGCAGCAAAGAGTTTGACAGTTACTCTTCATACCATGGGATTCGTAGACAAAAGACAGTTCTAGGAACACCACAAGAAAATGGTGTGTCTAAAAGGATGAACAGACCTATCATGGAGCGTGCAAGAAGTATTAGACTGCATGCAGGATTAAAATTGCAGTTTTGGGCAAATGTTGTAGACACTACTATTTAATTGATAAACAAAAGTCCTTCAAGTTCCTTAGATGGTGGGGTATTCCAGAGGAGGAATGGACAGGTAAAAGGGTAAACTACTCATTCCTGAAAACTTTTGTTTGTGAAGCATTTGTCCATATTGTCATTGAGAATAGAACAAAGCTTGAAGCAAAATCCAAAAAGTGTACTTTAATTAGGTATGGAGTTAATGATTTTGGTTATTGTTTATGGGATTATGAAAATCACAAAACCAATAGGAGTAGAGATGTCATTTTCAATGAGAAGGTCATGTATAAAGATAAATTGTAGAAAATGAAACAGGGAAAAAGGAAAAAGAAAATAGAGAATACACAGTGCTTAATTAGATCCCAGAAAATATACTACAATCAGTGCTAGAAAATATTGAGCAACCAAAACAACAACGGGTACTCAAACTCCCGCAAGAAGATCTACCAGGATAAGTAGACCCCCTAAATGATTCTCTCCCTCATTATATTATGTACTATTGACTGATTCTGGTGAACCAGAAAGTTATGCAGAAGCAATGCGAGTTGAAACGAGAAATAAGGGGAAGCGAGGAATGAAAGAGGAGACAAACCCTTTGATACAGAATCAAACTGGGACTTAGTTGAATTGTCTGAAGATAAGAGAGCACTACCAAACAAGTGGTTTTACAAGTTAAAGGAAGAACATGGAGGCAAGAAACGATATAAGGTCAAACTTGTGGTAAAAGGTTTTGTACAAAAAAAAAGTATCAATTTTAATTAAATATTTTCTCATGTTGTTAAGATGACTTCAATTCAAACTATTCTAAGTATTGTGGCTACAAAAGACTTGCATCTTGAACAATTACATGTAGAGACAACTTTTCTACATAGCGATTTCGAAGAAGAGTTTTATATATAACAACCACATGGATATGAGGTAAAAGGTAAGAAGAACTTAGTGTGCAGGTTAAAGAAAAGCTTGAATAGCCTAAAGCAAGCACCTCGGCAATTGTATCTAAAATTTGACAGTTTTATGACCGAGCAAGATTACAACAGATGTCATTCTAATTATCGTGTTTCTTTACAAGATTGGACAATGGTAGCTATATTATCTTATTATTATATGTTGATGATATGCTTGTTGTTGGCTCTAATATGCAGCATATAAATGAGCTTAAGCAGAAATTAGCAAAGACAATTCTTCTGAAGGATTTGGGTGCAGCAAAACAAATTTTGGGCATGAGAATAACTAGAGACCGGAAAAAACACACATTAACATTGTCTCAAAGTGATTACACGGAAAAGGTGTTAAAGAGATTTCAGATGCAGGATACAAAACCAGTTAGTACACCCTTCCACAGTCATTTTAAATTGACTAAGGAGATGTGTCCAAAGACAAAAAAGATATGGACTACATGTCCAAGGTTCCATACTCTTCAGCAATTGGCAATTTGATGTATGCCATGGTGTGTACAAGGCCAGATATTGCACATGCAGTGGGAGTTGTGAGCAGGTAAATGAACAATCCTGGAAAAGAGCATTAGAATACAGTAAAGTAAATTCTCCGATATTTGAAAGTTACTACTACAGTCATTATGTTTTGGAGGTTCTAATTCCACTCTCCAAGGATATGTTGATTCCGATCTAGCAGGAGATAGTGACAGCAGGGGGAGCACAACAGGGTATGTGTTTATTGTAGGTGGAACAGCAGTTAGTTGGATTTCACAGTTGTAAAAGGTTGTTGCACTATTCACCACAGAAGCAGAGTATGTTGTTGTTACCGACGCTAGTAAAGAGATGATTTGGTTACAAAGCTTTATGGAGGAATTGGGAAAGCAGCAGGGGAATACCAAGTTGTATAGTGATAGTCAAAGTGTCATTCATCTTGCAAAGAAATCAGCCCTTCACTCTTAAACTAAACTATACAGCTTCAGTACCGTTCATATGCTCTATTTTAGAGGATGGACAATTGAAATTGGAGAATATGCATACTCGTAAGAATCTTGCAGATATGTTGACCAAGGTAGTGACTCGAAAGAAACTAGCTTCTTGCTTAGTTTTTGTTGGCCTTGCTTAGTTTTTGTTGGCCTTTGCACATGATACTAGTGGAAATGAGAAACAAGCAATGTCAAGGTGTACCACTCCAATGGGAGCTACAGGTGCCTCGGTGTTTGTTCAGGATCAATCTCCAAATGGGAGATTGTTTAGAGTGGATCCTAATTAGTCTCCAAGTGGGAGATTGCTGGTATGTGGCAACTAATCATGTTGTTGAGATTAATTTTTGGTGACTTTGTAAGCCACATTTTCCCTCCAAATAATTAACGAGGGAGTGCAATGGAGGCAAAGCCCTTCTTGCGAGGACCCGGGGGCGAAGCCCCCGATAGGGGTCTAGGGACAATGCCACCATCGAGGGTTCTTGGGGACAATGCCCTCGATCGAGGGTTTTAAGGGCAACGCCCCCAAAGCCAAAATAGCCTATTATTTGATAAAAGAATTGGCTAGTGTTTTGCCATGTAACTGCCCTTTGTAAATTGCTGAAAAGGCCTATAAATAGGTTGCTATGTAATGTAAAAGATATCATATTGTAATTTACTCTTCGCTAGATAATAAAAAGAAGTGGGCAGTTGTTTCTCTAGTGGATGTAGCCTACATTGGGTGAACCATGTTAGATCTTTGTATTATTGTGTTTTGTTTTGTTTTTTGCCTCTCTTATTCTACATTATATTCAATATTGTTTGTTGCTCCATTATGCATTGAAACCCCTGACACATTATACTAGCAAATAAAGCTATTCATTCCATTTCAAGAGATAGGCTTACAACTATGTTTATCAAACTAGATGTAAGCAAAGCTTACAAACGGGTGAAGAGATTTCTTGTTGCTGTAGTGGTGAATTTTGGCTTTGTCGACTGTTGCTTGCAACTAATTTTTCAATGCATCTCTATGGCCCACTTCTTGCATTCGATCAATGGGTCAATATGTGGTTTCTTCAATTCCTCCAATAGGTTGAGCATGGTGACCCACTATCGCCCTCTTTGTTTGTGAAGATGGTGAAAGTGATAGGTTGCTCCTTCAAGAGGTGGCAAAGTTTGAACAAATGATGAGGGGTGAGAAATGTGTAGGATGTCAACCACCTTACACACGTCCAATTTGTTGATGACGCGGTTCTCCTTGAAGAGACCAAGTTGAAGGAGGCAGAAGGAATCAAGCAAGTCTTGAGCAAGTATATGAGATTGTCTAGACAAATTCCAAAGAAGGAAAAATCAAAGATTTACTTCTTCAATACCAAGAGCCCCATCTTGAATACATTAGCAGATTTGTTTAGCTTTTGCAGTAAGAATCTCCCAGAAAAAGACTTGTGATCATTGATATTCATTGGGGGATGTAAATCTATTCAATGGGAAGAAATAATTGCAAAGTGCAAATCCAAAGTCATGTAATGGAAGAGTAAGTGGCTTACTCTTGCAAGGAGATTACAATGATAAAATCAAAAACCTGGCTACAATTCTATGATGTCCCCTTTTGAAATAGGATTTAAAAAATAAAACTAAGATATAAGATAACAAAAATAATATTTAAATTAAAAAATATAAAATAATAAAATTAAAATATAGCATAATAAAATTAGTTAAGTTAATGAGGGATCAAATGGAGTAAAATGAAAAGTTGCGACACCCTCAAACATGAGATATAAAAATGGAGAAGAGAACTTCATTTGGAAGGGGGGGAGAGGAAGGAAGAAGACAGGGAAGGTGTGAAGCAAGGAAGAATTAATAGAAGAGAAAAAAGAATTGAGAAGAAAATAAGTGGCTCCTTCAAAGGGCAAAAGTTATGAAAGGTTGTGACTCTTTGAAAAGATGAAGGTCTGTGACTCTTTCAACGAGGAACAATTATGAAATGTTGAGACTCTTTAAAAGGGCATAAATGATAAAGGTTGTGAATCATCCAAAGGGTGGTAATTGTGGAAGGTTGTGACCTTTGCAAAGGGCAGCCATGATGAAGAAGTGTGACTCACCCCCACATTGGAAGATATAAAGGGGAGAATGGTTCATTTGACGAGGACATCTAAGGGAGAGCAATGTGTGGAATACTATATTTAATATTATTCTCAAAGGCAATTATGAAAAGAGGAGACTCGGTTCTAATGAAAGTGGTGACCCTTTCACTAATGCAGTATAAAGGAGATTCCATTCCAAGCAAAAAGGGAGAAGCAACAATAAAAGAGTATTATTCAGATTTTGAGAGCATACTAAGCAAAAGAATTCCATTTGATTAAGGTGATTGATCTAAGAGATCAACCTGATATAAGACATCAGACTTCAATATTTATACAGCTTATATCATCTTATTCAAGTAAGAATTACATCTCTAACTACATTTTTGCTCCTGTTTCATTTTGGATTTGTGAATTTAGGGCAAAGTATAAGGTGATCTCGAAAGGGAACATTATAAATTCCAATCTATGCCATGTCATGCTTCTTGCTGAATAACAAAAGGGTAAAGAAAACTTGAAACACTTGCAACACATTCACACTAACCCTGTGTGAAAGCACGTGCATAAGCTAAAAACTCAACATAATAGATAACGGTAAATATCACTTTGCCTTATACCCCGAGCAATCATAAACAAAACTCTATTGAACTATGCACAATGACAAAGAAACTAGCTAATAAATACCAACATTTGATCTTAGTTCTCCAATCCAAGCTAAATTTGCCTGACACATGATCCATAAAATTTCAATTAACTCTATCATAGGCCTTATACAAATATCTAACTGGAAAATCATGCCTTGCCTCTTACTTGCATACAAGGAATGCATCGATTAATGTATCATAACAATCCAATCACTGATTTGTCCCCTTGTTGGAATCATTTGTCGCTACGCCAAAAGCTCAAACTATCAATGCCCGATACACACGCCAGATTTAACCCAACCCATGAGAGGTGATTAAGCAATGTCACAGGTCCCCAAAGAGGTGTTGACCACCAAATCAACAATCTTCCCCTCAGCACCGACTGAGCCTTCACCACCCACTGAAGGGAGACTCAAACCCATGACTCAAGGCTCTAATCAATTGTTGGAATCATTTGTTGTTGCGCGAAAAGCTCGAACTATCAACACTTGACACAAACACCAGATTTAACCCAACCCACGATAGGCGGTAAGTCATCTCACAAGTCCCCAAAGACGTGTTGACCACCAAGTCAACATCCCTTTCGTAAAACCCCTTGGTCCTCAAAAATAATAGCCAGGAAGATGATTTATATTCTACTAGTCGACTTTGGAAATGATATTGTAGAGCATGTGACACAAAGAAATAGGTCTCAGATATTTAAACTTGATAACTTAAATCCTGTGGGGAAGAGGGTGAGGAAGTTGGAATTCTGGGCCTTAAAATAGAATCCTCCAAAAAATCCTAAAATTGTTTGATGAGGGCCAAAAAACCCTCTAGCCTAGAAGCCTTGTCCCTATCATATTGAGGAGAATTGTTCAAACTTCATCTTTTGATATAGCACATATGAGCACCTCATTCTCAAAATGTCTAATAATAGAAAGGATATAGCTAATGCGGAGATCTTACTTGTTTGCATGGTCCTCACTATCAACAAAGATATCTTCTCATCAAAAAATATCAATGAGATTAGAGGAAATTTCATTTTCTTCTCCTATGAGAGATGCCAAATTATTGTTAGCTAGAAGAAGAGATTATATCTCTATAATTCTTTGTTGCAAACAAGACATTTTCAATAAAAAAAATTTAAAACCTTATGGTTCCACTATTTGAGTTTAAGTTTGAGATCCTTTAGTTTTTTGCTAAAGATGTACATTTTCATCTCATTGTAGTTTCTATCACTCCATTGGAGAGAAGTAACCACCTGGTCAAAAGTGGATTGAATCAACCAAATTTCCTCCAAACCAAATAGAGTGCATTTGGAGAAGTTATATGGATTACTGGTTAGGGATATGGACCTGTTATCAGAGCTTCCTTCCTATAAGACTTCAAAATTGCATTTAAACTTATTATCTAACTAGGAAGTAAAGGCCAACATTGTGTCAATCTTAGCAAATATTTTATCTCTTCCCTTTCTTCACTTGTTCCCAATGGACCATCCTTTTCAAAGACAAATATCCCAAAGTACTAAATATTTAATACTAATGGAAAGACCCTTTTTGTCAAGAGATGGAGATCACCCTTTACATGTGAATCAAGTCTAGCGTTGAAGTCTCCATCAACAATTTGCTTCGCTTCTCTATCAACTTTCAACTTATCTATGATTTGGACATAATAGAGAATCTTTTCCTAGATGGATTGAGGGCCATAAACATTAATGAGGGTAAAGGCATATTATAAACAAGAGTACTTGCTACAACTACAAGCCAACAATCTATAAAAAGTGATTCCTACATGTCAAATTCAAGGTCCCAGTTAGATTAGATTTCGGCTTCCTAAATTAAGATAATAACTAAAGTAAATTTCTCTAAGAATCTCTAGAGAAGTCGTTTCTTGAGGAAGAGTTCAATCCCTTGTTGCAAAGGATGATAAACATCAACAAAACTATGATTTCTTAGTGCTCGCCAAGTGCTTTTTCAATTGGGATTGATTGCCAACAGCTATACCAAAAGTGTTGTTGAATGTAAGGCATTATGTATATATTCCAACCTCAGTTTTCCCAAAATTTCCTTCTTTTTTGATGTTCTTCAGGAAGTAACCTCACTTGAACCTTCTATCTACAAGCTAAATCCTTCATCATGAACTAAGCAACTAGCAAGTTTCTTTCTTAATGCTTACCTTTAAAGGTAAACCTATGGGGTATGAGTCCACTCTCCACAAAGTTCATATGCAGAGTGCCCTTTTCACCTTTAGAACCATCAACCCACTTTTTTAGTTCTCCTTTGAATTTGTAGGCTTTGAATAGATCTTGATCTTCAATTCCACTTTCAAGGAACTGAGTTTCCTTTACTATCTCCATTCCCCCTTGCGAAGACATTTTTTGATCTGCAAACCTTTTCTTCTCATTGTTTTTATTTTTATTTATAAGCATATGCTTCTTTTGTGGTCTAACAAAACCTTTTTAATCTCTCAAAATCTTCATGACCCTTATGTTCTTAAAGTTTCCCTCCTGAATTTGCTCATACCCTAATGAGATGTCATATCATGACAATCGCAACATCTAAATGGCAAACTTTCAAGATACAACCCACTTAGCTTCACTTGCTTTCAAAGATATACTTTTTGCAAGAGGAATAGTATGATCTAGATCAATGCATATTGTGGCATAGACAAACATACCCTTAACATGGAAGGAGTATGATATATTAATAAGTAGTACTAGAGATCTAGCAATCATTTCAAAAACATATTGGGTCCAAAACTCTTGAAGGATGTGCACATGCAAATCCAAACTAGTGTTGCAATAGGCATTTCCTTAGAGGGCTTGAAACTCGCATGCCCATGCCTCCTGAAGAGTCTTGCATATAGCCAAATTCATTGTTGAAGATGAAAATAAAATATCTTACCAAAATTGCTCGCAATTCCTATTACTCTATTTGCTTTACAATTTTTTAGCAATAACTACATGCCAAGGAGTTTACAAATCAACCTCCTTCAATGCAAAGTTGACACATTCTTTTGAAACACCTAGACATCATTTGCTAATTATAGGAGTACTCTATAGCCAAAAACCATTGATACAATATATTGTCAAGTTAATCCATCTTGCACTTGTTGCCAACCAATAGCACCACATCATTTTCTTTATTACAAATCAAAAAACCAAACCTTGTAACCACATTCCTAAAATGTTGAAGGGAAAATTATTCTATATGTAAATCCATTGTTTTTATTCATATAAGTTATAAATGGACAAATTTAACATTTTAAATTTGCATACAACTTAATTGAATATTATTTTAATATTGAATAAAGTTATATGTTTTATTTCTAATTTTGTGAAATTTAAATAGTAATAAATATTTATATAAATTTAATATTTAGTATTTATATAAATTAAATAGTACTAAAGCAAAGGTTCTTGTATATGTCAATTGCAATCTTCATCACTTGTCACATTTCTTCACAGAATATAAGAAACAACCTAGTAGACTTTAAGATGTGCAACTTGAAATGAGAAACATTGATGTATCACAATACAGAAAACTAACATGGCAAAAGGATCTTTTTGTGCATCTTCATCTAATTCTGAAAGTGTCAATGGTGGTCAATTCAACTATCATGGCTCGCTCTCAAGAGAATCTTGAGATGTGGAGTTCCAATAAAGGAAAAATAGTAATATAAACTTTTAAGGCATGTGATTCTATTGATGTATTTGTTTTGATAACAAAATTATATTTACATATTAACATTTTAGAATATAGTGGCAATTTATATACATATATATACATGATGTATGTGTTTTGATAACAAAATTATATTTACATATTAACATTTTAGAATATAGTGGCAATTATATATACATATGATGTGTTTGTTTTGATAACAAAAATATATTTACATATTAACATTTTAGAATATAGTGGAGATTATATATATAAAAGCAATATATATATATATAAACATTTTAGAACATAGTGGCAATTTATATACATATATATACATGATGTATGTGTTTTGATAACAAAATTATATTTACATATTAACATTTTAGAATATAGTGGCAATTTATATACATGATGTATGTGTTTTGATAACAAAATTATATTTACATATTAACATTTTAGAATATAGTGGCAATTATATATACATATGATGTATTTGTTTTGATAACAAAAATATGTTTACATATTAACACTTTAGAATATAGTGGAAATTATATATATAAAAGCAATATATATATATATATATATATATATATATATATATATATATTGCTTTTAAAGTAATGAATATCTCCCGTAATAGCTTGTCAAACAGTGATATGTATTATGTATATGTATGTGTATGTGTATACGTATATGCATATGCATACGCATACACATATGTATGTACATTGTGTGTGTTATAAACGTTGTATACAGTTGTATCTATAGTAGTGAGGCTTGAAAAATAGTTGTATCCATACGCATGTCAATGCAACTCTACTTAAATAGGCTTGCCAATTCTAGCTTGATACTTCAAGCTAGCTGAACAATACACGTTCGAAAAACATAATTGAAGTAAAAAGGTAAAAAAAAATGCCAAGAACTAAGGTTTTGAGCTACCTACTAATAGTAATTGTCAAAAATATCAACCATCTATAAATATATCAAAAGGTTGTCTAGAACTAAGGTTCTGACATACCTACTAAGAGTAAATGTCAAAAATATCAACCATCTATAAAAATATTAAAAAAGTTGTCATAATAAAATTTACTAAAAAATGATTTGTATAAATTTTAACCAAAATTCATTTCCAAAAATGTTACCACAAGAAAAAAACGTTATGCAGGATCAAAAAATTTGAGGTCTGCCTTTAAAATTAGAGAATTCAGATTAATATTTGGTTTATAGAATCTAGTTGAGTGATATACCAAAATGCCAATATTGGCATATTGTGATGGTTTAATTGTGGTGTTGTTCTTGCCACCAAGAATCAAACACAGTTGGAGCATTATTATTAAGTGTTTATGTTGGGGCTGTTCATAAAAAGTAATGTACCAAAATAAATAGAAGTGTTTACAGTACCTGCTGCTGCTCTTCAATTGCTCTCTGAGCTCTTTAAATTTTAAATTCCGCATGTTTTCAAATGAGAAAACATACACTGAAATGTAATCCTCTGCAGCCTGCCTCACAGCACTTACTATTGACTCCTTATGTTCCCTTCCCTTCCTTTTGGTTTTAGAGAGTGTAACTACAATCAATTGAAAATAACAATATGACTATCAAATAGATACCAGTTGGTTAAAATCAAATCAAAACAGATAAATGCCAAAAAGAATCAATGTGCACAGTGCCACATTTGAAAAGACAAAAAAGTCTTACAAAATGACTTTTGAGTTATAAAAGCATACTGCAGTGCACCTACCTTGAATATAGATTTACTCTATGGTATCCTTATAACCACCAACTGAAATTTGCATTTTAATCCCAAAGTGCCAAAAGTTAAAAAGCATTGTACAATGAAACTCTATAAAAGCCAAACTAGACCATGCTCATCCCACACAATGAATTGATGACAACATTTATGTATGTTTTTTCTAATGTTAACTTGCATGAATAAAACTTAGGCCCAGACAGTTTGTCAAATAGACGAGAAACATAACAAATTATACTAATGTTTCCAAGTGATAAGCATAGGGCAGTGGGAAACATAGCTACATCTAATTACAATAGAAAATTAATTCTGAAAGTGAAACTGGTGTCTGAATGATTCATTAAGAACTAAAACAGTGGAAGCATAACTAGAGAAGGCAATATAAATAACAATACAGAGGAAGTGACCCTTATGGAGAAAAAATTAAGAGCACACAAGACCGGAGCTGGAGCCAAAGCAGAAGAAGAACCAATAGAATTATCATCCACCAATACAACTTTGCTGATTAAATATCTGACAATCTTCATGATTCCATAGTACTAAGGAAAATTTGTAGAAATTAATGTTGATCAGCATATGACAACATTGCAAATCCCTTATTAATCAAAATGCATTTTAATAATAGCAAATTCAGCCATTCTCAATAAAATTATGAAATGCTTAAAGTAATCTATATATTTATGTATGGAAGCCGCAAATAAGTTATAAAACCCTTTAAATATACTTCCACATGCACCATCAATATTTGATTAGGCCAAATCTAGCTATTATGACAACAAAGGATCCTATGAACAGCACTCTAGACAAACAACAACATTTACTTTGCCAACAATCTCACTTATAGCAGTCCATACAACTGTACAGAAGTGTACAAAACCTTGAATGGATGACAAACGTGCAATAATGGAGCTGAAATTATACAGTGTCTGGGGGTACATAGACATCTGAAAATGAAACCCTTCTTTAATGGCAGAAAATGATGAACACAACTATTCTATCAGCCAAACCCTGAACATCCGCAGCTATTTGAAGGTACAGTGGCTGGAAAACATGCATGACAGCATATCTAAGGTCCCTTAATCCAGAACCCTAGGCACAGCACTTGTTGGAGATGAAAACATCAATCAAATGCTAGGCGCAGTCATTATAAGGATTAAAAACATTTTTTAATGGCTGGAAACCTCAACAAAACAGCAGATCCAAACTCTGTCAAAAACAACCACCTCAATGAAAATGGTGGATGGAAACATGAATTATAGTTAAGCAATTGAAAATGACTTCAAGTTCTCAATCAATCCTCAACAGTTAAGCACACTTGCAACTCCTATATGGAATCATAGAATCACCTCCAATAAGAGGGTGAAAACCAAGGGAGCTTTCATTATAAGAATCTTTCACACCAAACGCCCTTACAATGGTAGGGACCCTCGCACTTAATTATTCTGCAGGGTGATACTTTAGGCCCCCACCCAACCTCACACGCCTACAAGAATAAGCAATATAACCCCCCACCCATCCCCACACACGTCCTCCGACCCACCAACTAGAATTTCCACCCAAGACTTCCTCCTGAATCTTTCATTATAATAATCTTTCACACCAAAGGCCCTTACAATGGTAGGAACTCTCACACTTAATTATTCTGCAGGGTGATACTTAAGGCCCCCACCCAACCTCACACATCTACTAGAATAAGCAATATAACCCCACACACATCCTCCGACCCACCAACTAGAATTTCCACACAACCCTTCCTCCTGAACACCCGCTTTTCCTATTGCTAGAATGGGGGGGGGCTACTATAATAAGGGGCAACAATAATTCTCACCCACAACTATTATTGTTCCGAGAATTCTATAGCAGTTGTTGCCTCTTAGCCGAAATGTGTGTGGGGAAACTATTATCTCCAGCTGTTACCACTGCGTTTTCAATCTTGAATGCTCCAAAACTCCAATTTGGAGTAAAAGGAGAAAAATGACAAAATGGATACTTTGACGTGAGCCTTCACCTCACCTTTATAGGAACACACTTTGGGCCCTTTATTTTTTATTTTTCCCTTAAAATATTTAAAAACACTTTGGGCTTGGTTGAGGAGCACAGTCAAGCTTTTCCATTGGATTCCTAATATGGATGACTATGGAATAAACTATGAAATAGATATAAATGATTTTAGGATACAGTGATTTTAATAAAGTATATTTGTATACAATCATATATTCTTTATATTAATGCTTTAATGTTAATCAATATTGTTTATAAGATCTAAATTAGGATTTTCTCTAAAGTGGCATTACACTTATGTAAATTTATTATAGAAATCTATTTGTAAATAGATTGCATTTGCTGACCTTGCTATTTGTGGGCAAAATCAGGTATATCCCAAAAGGGACCACTACAATTTTTTTAACTGACAACCCACAAAGTTCCTTGTGTTTCTAGAAAAGATAAGGGCAAATTTAAAATAAGCAAAGAACCTTGATTAATGATGAGTTCGTTTAGTATCTAAATTACTGATGAGCTTTTGTCTCATCTTGTATTGTTGCTGTTTTTCAATTGATGGCCTGGTAAAACCTCACTTATCTTGAAAAATAAAGTAACCCTATTCTATATACCCTATGCTATTGACAATTTAGGTTAATGAGGAATAACCATGGTTACTGATAATCTTATACTTTATTTGGTATTTGTTGTTCTTTCCGAATTCAGACCATGTATAGTCCTTGTTTATCTAGACAAAATAAGAGAACCTAATCTAGGTAACATACAGTTATCCAGGTAATGGAGATCATGCAAAATAGCCCTAATCAGTAGTACTTTTCGGGTAAGAAAAAACAATACCGAGGCGCTGATTCGCTACTGGCAGGGACCAAAAAAAAGGATGGACTAGCCGGTTCAAGGCAAATGTAATGGTTGTAACGACAAAATACAGAAATATCTGCAAATTTATGTAGTGAAAGAGAAGACACATTCGACAAATTGAGACCCTAATGACAGAAATTTCTGTTCAAATAAAATGGAAATGCAGAGAAATTAAATTTGAACGTACCGACTTTGTTACGCTTAGACTTTGGCATTTTTGATACTCAAAGCTGTGCAGTCTATGAGATTCCGCCGAAAGTAAGAATCGCTTACAAGTGAAAATAAAGCTGTGCAGTCTATTGGGTTTGAGAGACGCCGCGGAAGGAAATATTTTTTTAAAATTAGGGTTTTAGACCAAAATAAGAAAGTTTGAGGCCACCAATTATTGTGACCAAATCATGGTTTTTCTTTTTTTTTTTGTTTTGTTTTTTTGGGTAACCTACAACTAGCAATTGTACCTTGGTGTGCAATGGGTACGCCAAGAAATGTGCGGATCAATTGGAAAAGGAATTGGTTTATTTTTTCATATGTTTATATAGTAATAAGGTCAATTGGTAGGCCATTTAGCAAGTGATCTTTGTGAAAAAAAAAATCTTAATAGAAAAGTGATATCTTCATATGAACTATGCATCCAATTACAATGATCCTAACATGTCTAAAATAAAACCCTCAAATAAGAAAGATAACCAAGCTTCATTGCCAAAAGAAAGAGAGGGGAAGAGAGAGAAGGAGAGAATTTGTAAATATAGAAGGTGAAGATGGAGAGGAGAGGTAGAGATTAAAATTTTAACTTACAAAAACTTTCACTTTTTAACATAAATTATAATAAAATATATTTTCTAATACAACAACAGTTTATTTATGAGAAATAATTTTTTAAGTTTAATCTATAACACAAGAATTACATAGTAATGATTTCAATATCAAATCATTTTATGTCCTTTAAAACTCCTCCACCCCAAAAGAAAAGTCACATAGAAAATAAAACAAAATAAATAAATACTAAAAATTAATTTCTATAAAAAAATAATTCATAGATTATTTATCTTATCATAATAAAATATTTCATCATAAATCAATTCTATAATTTTTAAAATTTAATAAATAAAAATCGAAATAAAATACATTATGAAATCAAGTTTCCAAATTTTTGTAAGGTTTGAAATTAAATTTTGTTTTCGATATAGCCAAATCCCACTAAAAATAGGGCGATAAAAGTTCGGAAAGTGCAAAAGCACGAGCAGAGGACATCGTTAAAACGACAACAAATAATGTGAGTAAGTAGTAATGGTAAAATGATGTAAAAACATTTGTAAAAATCTAAAAAATAATCGACGGTTTTAGACGCTGCAATCGTCTTGCACATCCCTTGAGGAATACAGACCGTAGATTTTAAAAGTCAACAGATCATTTTCATATAAAGGAACGCCTTCGGCGTAATTAGGGGAGAGGAGCCCATAAGTGTGCGTGGTCCACAATGTGCTATGTTAGTGGAGCTGATAGGGGCCCACATGTTAGCACTTAGACCCCATAACATGTCCACATAAATTTGAAAAATACATATTAAAATGCATCATATAAGGACATTTTTTGTATTTTATAAATGCATCAAATCAAAAATTAGGTCCTTTTACTATCGGACAAGCAATCTATGGGTCTCACTGACAGGTTCTGACACAGGTTAAAGTGGGCTACTTAGTACAAAAAAGCCAACTTTTCTCCATGCAATACACATCATGTCTAATCACTTACATGTCAACATTAAATCCTTAAATGAGGATCGTCACCTCATCTACAGTGCACGGTACAATCAAAGTTGTGTAACATGGACAAACATAGCCCAAAACATGTTCACAGTTGTCACCTCATTGCAACTACTTAGTCTTGTACTACCTACGTAGATGTTACCACCCTAAACACTTAGACAAGACCTTGTCCCAGCCAAAATGTATCTAAATTCCTCTTCAAGCGCACAAGATGTGGTCACTTTAGCAATAAACCACCTACAATTTCAAAATTAGCTTGTGTAAGGTCACCAATAACCATTAAAGACCAATCAAGTCTTAATTCAAAGCAGCCATCGGATGAATTCTTGCAAGTAAAGCTTCAAATTTGTAAGACTGCACAAATTAAAGACAAGTAGCTTAAAACCGTCATATTCACCTCGTTCAACACCCAGCGAAGAGCACAAAGCAGCAAGAATTGAAGTTATTTATCTAGGTATGTACGTGTTTATTACCGGTTTATGTTATTTCTATCTTACCTTTGTTATTCATATCATTTCCACGTATCTATCCCTTCTACTATTTCCTTCATGTTCATTTCTTTTTCATTTTTCCATACCCTTAATGGTTTATCATATCCTCACGTGTTTTTGGTTGTTTCTACTACTTCATTCATGTTCATTTCACTTACAATTTTGTAATTATCCACGTTTATATCCTTCCTACGGTTTCGTGCATGTTCATTTCACTTACAGTTTTTACACATCCACGTTTCTATGCTTTCTATTGTTATGTTCGTGTTCAAACCACTTCAAGTTTTGTATACCCTCGTTTTTGTTCTTTCCTTCATGTTCATTTCACTTGGCATTTTATATAGCCTTACTTCTACCATTTTACTACATGTTCATTTTGGTTACAGATTTCGAAAGGAGCAGAAAGATAGCAGAAAACCAAGAATTGAAGCTAATTTTCTAGGTATTTATTTGTTCGAAACTCGTATCTATTGTTTCCTTCATGTTTGTTTCACTTACAGATTTTTATACCCTTGTTTCTAGTTTTCCCCTCATGTTCATTTCAGTTAAATTTTTGTATACCTTTCCTATTTAACATGACCTTTATATGAATTTCACTTTCACTATTATATCCTTTATATATTCTCTTTGTTGTTCAAAACTCCTTTCTACTGTTTATAATGTACCTATCATTTTTTGTTTTCAATTTTTAAAGTACTTCTATATTTGCATTGACGATCATTTCATTTCCACTTAAGAATCACATCTATCTATTTTCAAATTTTTAAGTAATTCTATATTTGCATTGATGTTCATTTTAATTGCACTTTTTTTCGTATCTATCCTTTCTAATGTTTATTGTTTCCTTCATGTTCATATTTATATCACGTATTGTTTCTTGTATTCTTTCCTTCCTGCTCATTCAATTTCCAGTTTTCCTATCATTCACTTATTGTTTCACATCCTCCTGCTATCCTATCACAAGACTTATAATGTTAGGCATTATGCAGATGACAGTACACAATAGACCATGATCTAATCTAGACAACGAACTTGGACACAACTATGTGTTGATATTAGTAACAGAGAACAACGCTATCAGACTGTGAAGAACCATGAATACAATAGAGAGAACTATTTGAAAGCCCATAGGAAATTGAGAACTCTAGGTCTTGTAGCAACTTATCCTCCAAATAATGCAGACGAAGATATCATAGCAAGTATCTATGAAACTTCCTCCCCTTTACCCCACAGACCAATTCCCCACACAAAATGCCTAGTGGCGATCCTATATCCAAGAATTCGAGCACATCAAGAAAGGATTGCGAGCCAATCTCATTTAATTGACAATTTCTTTCATGCTCCATATCCTTGTGATGAACTTATGCTACCGACCACACCTTGTTTCTATTCTTATCTATTCAAGGTCATTCTAGAATAACGGTAGACCAACTATCTGAATAGATATTTCTTACAAAACTATGGACCAGAACTCAGAGAGTGCTCAAAAAATATTTAAGAGCAACAAATTCTTCGAATAGTAGTTACGAAGCAAATCCCATCATGGGTTTTTACCAAGATATACATTAAAACTCATACTAGTTTGTTTCCCACACTTCCTTGACGTGTGTGAAGTCTGAAAATTATCTGGAAAGAATCCAGACCAGCTACCCCACCTCACCTAGTTGACCCATAAATTTTCGACGATGACTCACTACCAGTGCAATTGTTAGGCTTGTTCATGTCTTATTGTTTCTCCGCCCTACTTCCATCTCCACAACATATGATTTCATAACTATCCATGAAAGTAAACAAACAACATGTCCATGCAACTGTTAAAAAATAATAAAACCAAACAAGGGAATCATAACTTATGTGTTCAAGCATCACAAACACATTAAACTAGATTGTCAGTCAATTGGAAAATGTAGAAGAGTTTTTCATTCTAGCATCTGTGTTCACATTCTTCGCTAAGCATTGATCTGTAAAATGTCATGGTTGTTTGCTTCCATTCATAGGTACACTTTGTGCACTCTACTGCAATTTTGTTTACACGTTGCAAAATGCATATTTTTTTAATGCATCACATTGATCAACTTTGTCTTTGTTTTTAACATGTATTGTGTATAGTGTGTGGCAAATGGGGAAGTCAACTCGGTTGAAGGAGAAGGAGCCTCCTCTACTAAAAATACCAACAACAAGGTTGGTTGCCCATAAAAGAGGTGTTTGCTTCCCTCCACAGCCTAAAACCCCACCTCCACCTCTTGTTGTGAGCAATGCACGACCTCTTGAACGCAATTCAGGCCTTGTTACACCGTGAGAGCAGAAACTGCAGCACCTAAAGTCAAGATGCAACAAAAGGGGTGGTTTGCTTTTGATATGGAAGGGGCTCTCAAAGATGTTGAGCCCAATGACATGTTGATAAGGGAAACATCAAAGAAATAGGGTATTCCAATAGCCACACTCTCTAAATGGTTGGATGGTCTAACAACCACCTCCAAGAAAGGTCCCCCAACCATCCTCACCTCTAAAGAAGAAGAGCATATCGTAAATTGGTGCCAAGAGATGGTTGCAGTGGGTCATGGGCTCGAGATTATCAACTTGAGGGAAGTTGTGGCTCATATTGATGTAGTTAGGGATAGAGAATCCCCAAAGGTGATGTTAAATCCTTACAACAGTTATCAACACAATGAAAATCAACAAGATACAATCAAAGACAACATGATTTGCATCCAAACAACAATTTTTATTAATTTGAATTTATTTATACATGTTGGTTGCAAGACCTTCCTGGTTTAGGTCAAGTACAAAGAAAACCTAACAACAAACCTAACTCAGACCTATTCTAGATCTTCCTAGGTCTCAAAGCAATCCTCAAACAACTCCTCTATTATTCATCCTTTCTCCAGACTTCTTCCCTATGATCTCTCCCCTCTCAAATAAGCACAAGATCTAAATTTATACAAAACCACCAAGAGGTCAGCCTCAACCAACTTTACATATCCCAAGAAATGTGTTAGACCCAATCAACCTTAACCCAAATTAAATACAACATTTAATTATTTCTCGAGGACCTATCCAACAAATCAAGTGATACGCAAATAGATCCACATAGGAAATCATGCCAATCATTACCAATTATCATAACATTGACTGCAACCTTGATCAATCAACCGGTTAACTCCAAGAACTAGTATTATGAAGAACAACAACAACCGATAGAGAATCAGCAGTATCTCACAAACTACTCCACCAAAAGAAGTGTTATCATAGACATAACATCTATGAATAATAAGGAACAAACCCTTTTTACCACTCCTATCTAACATCTCTACAGATCGACCGCTCAAAAATCTCAGAAAAATGTCTGGAACTAAAAACTCCTTCATACATCCAGTCACAGAATCCAACATAACTCGAGCACGATAACTACAAACAAGTTTCTATCATAGGGCGAGATTCCTAATGACTCCATGAACAAAATATCATGACCGCACCTTCTGAAGATCCACAAAACTTCACCGAGCCAACAATCACCCAACCGGTGACCTAGAACATAAACAAACACAAAAACTGGTAACAAGAGTCTACCAGAACACCGATTGTTTTTGGATGATGAAAGATTTCCAAGGACCCAAGATGCTCCTGCATCAGACACCTGAGGTATGAAAATATTTTCCATGATAACACATCGTGAAAATCTCAATGAACAAGGGACAATAATCCCATACTCATTCTTCATCCACAAACCTTCCTCATCTGCAACATGCACTACCTTCCTCCTATCATCAACCAGGTCCAACAAATGATTCAAATCTCAATCACCACCAGGTCCAACCTTAATTTTATCCTTCAGGTCTTCTCTCAACTCATATCTTCTGCAAAGACTTAGATTCTTCGCCCTCTCCTCCTTATCCACCGAAGGAATCAATCTAGACCTCTTACCACCTTTGCTAATGGTAATTACATTCTATCTATATTCATGAACAACCTCTTTGTCATATTTCCAAGCTCTACCAGATAAAACATGGCATGCATTCATGACCACTATGTCACATAATACTTCATCAGGTTATAAGAACCAAAGCAAAAACTTACCATGCAATATTCCCTTACTCCCGTCACATGATCATCATGCAACCAACCAATACTATAAGGTATTGGATGTCTAATCCTTTTCAAACCAATCTTCAACACCATATCTCAGAGACTGAGTTATCAGTGATTCCACCATCTACAATAACATCACAAAACTTACCACACACCTTGCACCTGGTCCATAATAAACTATTCCAATGATAAGGTTTTGCATTCATACTCACCATCACCCTTCTGAGCATAATATTTTCCCCATCTTCAGGAGCATTTTCAGAGATACCAGAAAATGGTCCACCTTCTTCACTCACACAAGAAACCCTCTTGTCTTCCTTAAACTGAAAAGCCATGTGTCCTTTCAAGCCACACTTAAAGCAAATACCTCTAACTCTTTATCACTATTACCTCCCTTAGGTGCAACCAATTAGCTTCTACTTCAGCCACTTGCTTGCCCTTATCACCACCAACAGCTTGTCTCTCTCTTCCTCTATAATTATTTTGTTGTTTCTTATTCACCTTATCTTCTTCCTTTAGGGCATACTGATAAGCCTCCTCAACAAATCCAATACTCAACATACTCATCTCATCCTAAATATTGAACCTCAAACCATTCACATACCTTGCCATCCAAGACTTAAGAGTTGTTTAAGAATTTTTCTGAGAGTTAGGAAGATTTGGAATAGGTCTAAGTTGGGTTTTGTTGTTAGGTTTTCTTTGTACTTGGCCTAAACCGGAAAGGCCTTACAACCCGTCATGTATAAATAAATTTTGATTAATAAAACTTGTTGTTTGGATGCAAATCATGTTGTTATTGATTGTATATTGTTGTTTTATGTTGTGTTGACAATTATTGTAAGGATTTGACGATTAATTTAGGGATTCTTTGTCCTTAACTACATCACATATATGTGAGAGCAGACCCACCCCTTTCAAGGATGGAATGCATGTTAATTCATGGTGGTCGCGGTTTAAGGCCCTCCATCTAAAACTAGCACTATGAACAATGGGCGATGTGGACAAAGACAGAGTGGTGAATCTGAGACCATCTGTTGTGGTTGCTTTCTACGAGACTTTGTCAAAAGCATACACTAAAAATCCTTATGAACCTTCTCACATATGGAATTGTGATGAAACTGGCAAGGAGGTGGGGAAAATGGGGTTATGAGGGCACTTGCTAGAAGAGGAAGTTGTAGTATCTCCCACATAATTCCCATGATTCGTGAATGGAATTTCATTCTTTGTTGTGTGAATGCTTTCGGGAAAACCATTCCAGGATCATACTTGTTCAAAGGAAAGAAGAAGTTACATAATTACATTTCAATATGTGAACTAGGTGTTTGCATGGCAGCCCAAGAACATGCATGGATGACAAAGGAGTTGTTCCTATATTGGCTACACCACTTTTCCTGGTTTGTTTCAGGGGTGTTTCACCCATGAACATGCATTTGTTGGTATTTGATGACCACAAAAGCCATGTTGTTGTGACAACCATCCAAAAGTCTCGAATGCTTGGAATTGACCTACTTATGTTGCTCATGCACACATCTCACAAACTCCAGCCCCTCAATGTGAGTGTGTTTTCTTCGTTCAAATCTTACTTTAAAAATGAACGGATCGTGTGGTTGGATAGGCTCCCTAGTGTTGAAATTAGAAGGGCAAAAGTAGAAGAGATTGGTAGCAAAGTTTTGACACAGGGATTGACTATCTCTAACATTGTAACAGGATTCAAAAGGATGAGGATATGGCCCCTTAATCATGATGTGCTCATGGAAGACATGCAACCCAACAACATGTTTAAAATTCATAGTGGAGAGGATGTTTCTCCAACACAGAACATGCTAAGCCTCTCTGTAAATGATGTGCCAACAAATAATCATTCAAATTCACAAGTGGAGTTGGTTCAGCCAGCAGAGAATGATTCAAATTCACAAGTGGAGTTGGTTCGACCAATAGAGAATAAAACATAGAGCCTTGGAATGTCATCATAGTGAATAGAAACCACATGGTTGGTATAAGGGACTGAGAATATTGGTGTGGACTTGCAAGCCCTAAAACAAGATTCATCTATCATTTTCCCTACACCACCCACCACATTTTTGTCAAAAATAATATATTACTATGCAGAATGTATGCAACCAGATAGTGATGTGGATGCAAATATGACACAAGAAACATGTGAAGGTCGGTATGACAAAGACAAAAGGTGTACTTTCACAAGTATGTGAGACACTGGGTTCTCAATAGGAAATGTTGTTGACCAAGTTCTTAAAGCTGCCCATTCACATCGCCAGCCAAAAGCAGGGCAGGTCGACTGACAAAGGGATCCTCTTGAATCGCCAATCCTAATTGTTAACATCTAATGATTAAATTAAATTATTGATGGAGTAGGCGGTAAGGAAGAAAGAACTAGAGGAGATAAAAGAAGAGGAAGAAAGAGAAAATCATAGAAAAAAAAGGTTGCACAAAAATTGGCAAAGGAAAAGAAGGAGAAGGAGAGAAAAGAAAAGGAGACCCAACGTAAGGAAAAGGAAAGGCTGAAAGAAGAAGAGAAGAAGGATAAGGAGGAGAGACAAAAGTGAGCAAAGGAACACGAGGCTGAGGAAAGGAGGCATGAGGAGAAATGCAAGGATTTAGAAAGAAAGAAGATGTTAAACAATCCATCCACTCCATCCATGTCACTGCCTGAAGACCATCCTCTACTATGGGATATGATCAACATCAACATTCTAAACTATTCAACATCTTATAATTACGTACCAACTTCACCATCTATTATGTTTTTTGTTGTTCATAACTACAGTGGAGGGGTCCCTACATATGCTGGAAGAGGTGGATATTGCAGCCCAATACAATCTTGATTGAGTAGCTCTCAAGTAACACTAGGGGATGAGAATATAGCTCCCATTGCATCGTTAAGCCCATCACCCACCTTGTCACCGCCTCCTTTTCCTACCTGTTCTACAATTGTACTATCTATAAAGAGATTTAAACTTTTTCCATTAATTTACTCCATATTATATCTTTCCACGTGGCATAGTTATGTAAAGTTAACAATAGACATCTAGGTTAACCCGTGATGCAAAAATGAAAGAGCACAAGAGAGAAAGAGACACAAGCACACAAGACACACAAGACACCCCCCCCCCCCNNNNCAAAAAAAAAAAAAAAAAAAAGTAAAAAAAAAATGATGCTTTTGGCACTTTATATATAGTGCGAGTACAATTGCCACTTGTCAAAGTGGGCCAAAGTGGAGTTCTAATTTTGATGTTTACAACCACCTCAATGAGGCCAAAATAGACTCAAATAAATATTTATGAGGATCAAACAAAAATCCAAGCATTACAATGATCATACAATGGCCAAAAGGGACCTAGATCTGAAAGTGGTATTTTTTCCCAAATAAGGCTACAACCTAATAGCAAATATGAAAAGTACAAAAAAAAATTATTCACTTAAAAAAATAATAGAACTTGAAAATGTGTCTGTATGAGCCCGAACGAAGCCTTTAAAGTTGCAAAACTGAGGATTGGATAGGTATAGTTGCCAAAAATGCAATTTCTATAAAATTTGTGCACCAAACTAGACACTAGTTGCACCAATGAAAAGTTTAGGAGACTCTACCCCCCATAAAAAGCACTCAAAAAGGAGTCTGTACGACCAAGTTATGGGCCTCCAAAGCTAGACTACAAATCTGAAATGCAAATGTTGAGAGGGAAGAAAATTCAAACCTTGGTGACATCACCCAAACTATGAGCTTAAATTTGACGGTCAAACGATCGTCACAGTAAAACCAAAAATCTCAGTTACGACGATGAAACGACCATTAAAATTAAGATATTAAAATGTTGATTCTGACACGAGATTAAAATTGACAGTTATACAGTCATTATAGAAAAATAAAAAAGCACCAAGATGACATTCAGACGAGCATCAAATTGTATCTCATGGAAATTTTTGTAAGAGAAAAATATATATAACCAGATCTGTGAGTGTTGATGTGGCTAGGGTTGACTTGGAACCTTCTGGTTGGATGGTGTTGACGTGTCTGCATGGAGAAATAAAATGTCACCACATATACTAATGGCTCCACATGTTCTAGAGGCTTGGTCTAATCTGGACTGAGGTTTGACTTTGCTCGGTCTGCACTCGATCTGCACTCACTGACTAGGCGGATGGAAGTTTGATGAGCTCAACGATCCGCGGTGAGGGCTCAGAATACCGCTCGTGTCAAGATTGTGCTCGGCGGGGTGAATCTGGTGGCTGATACTTATCCCACATGCTTTGTGTGATGGCTTGCTTCACTATTTTTAATTGTCGGTCCGCAAGAATTAGATCGGTGAGCAATCATTGCGTAGGATATGTGCTTGACAGTAATGTTTGTTGATTTGTGTTTGGTGCCCATTGATGAATGTCTAATTTCTCTTAGTGGGATTGGGAGCTGAAAACCTAGTAAGCCTATGATACAAATCTAGTCTTTAAACCCTCATACATAAATGATCTTCACTCTATGAAATCCCTAACAAAATACAGGGGTGGGGACCTTGACAAAACCCTAATTTTTGCAACAAAAAACAACAATAAAATTTGCAATAATGCCCATATTCAAAAATGAAATTTGGTAGAAATATCAAAAAAGATGCAGATCTAAAAAATAGATTTTTCTATAAAAAAAATCAAACTTGTACCACCAAATTGCAAATCGTGCTTCCCGAGCGCGATTTGCAAAAACAATTGCCTCATATTTGACTTTTGCCCAATATAGGCAAATTTATAGTCAAAATTCACCAGAATGGCCACCCGAATGCAATGGCGAGGTCATATATTACTCTTGATCCTCCCATAAGGTGTTGATATCCTGGATTTGAATTGTGGCCCTCTAAAAGTTGAAGCAAAAAAGCTCTCCAATGGCTATGCAATGAACGCTCCTATGACTCTAATACCATGTAAGAATTTGCTTAAGGCAAAGAAAGAAATGTCAAGATCTAGAAGCTCTATTGATAGAACAAACAAGAGAAACAAAATGATATGATCCTCAATAGATTGGATTCAAAGATAATCAATAATCAAAATAATAATAGATAAATACAATGTAAGAGTGTCTGAATATATAGGCAATGCAATAAGACTACATGATAAGGAGGTGATAACCTATCAGCGACACTAGGTGGAATCACATGTCCACCAAAGGTGGATCATCCTCCACTATACAATGAACTATGTGCAAACATGTGCAACAATGAGAGGATGATAATGTGATAAGAGCACTAAAGGTGGATCTCACACATAAAGTGGAGAGAGATAAAAACTATCGCTACCTAAAGTGGAATTCTCCTACACCATGTGATAAAATGAATTTCAAACTCCTATGATAACTAATATGCAAACGCATTATCCTAAGTAAACTTAAGTGAAGTGTAATTAGAATTAATTAATTAATTACACCAACACCCCCCTTAAGTGCAACTTAGGGGAATGCACTTAAGCTCACAATGCTAGATGACAATGCATGATGGGTCCTACCTACTGGGCCATGTTAGGTACCCATGTACAATATGCAAAAGAGATGTAGCCTCTCATAAAGCAGAGAAAGATGGAAAACCTCATGGGAAAAACAATCCCCCAAAAAGAGAGATAAAAACAAACAATATGCATGGATGGATGGAGTAATCAAGAC
>MU228439.1:682231-704182 GCA_018584345.1 Thuja plicata
ATACAATATATATATATATATATATATATATATATATATATATATATATATCAAAAAGAGAAAAAAGAAAAATACATAAGGATATGTATATATACTTACACTTACCGGCACATACATAGGGGGAGTCATTCAAATGACTAAGGAAGAAGTATACACAGGTTTACATACTAATACACTCAGTATGTTGCACATATCATGTTTTTGATACTAATGTTAAAGGGGGAGATTGATGACATTATTTTTCCATTAGTACACTCAGTGAAAAACATTGACAGAGATCACCGACAGACTAAAGCATTACCGGCGAACAACGAGCATACTCGACGGAACACAAAGGTCACAAGAAAAATGATAAGTATAGAATCGACAAGCATCATCGGCGACCACAAGCATCACCGGCAACACAATTTTTAGAACTAACCCGACAGGAAAAAAAAGGCATACCTAACGACAAGTTCAAGAAAGGAACACCGATGACCAAGAACACCGACCGTCAGAACTGACAGTCAATTAAACAACCCGCAAATTGTGGATCTGATTTTTACATGACAGATAAAGTAATGTAATTCTATTTATAGAGTTTTTATTTGTTTTAAATCATAACTTGAGGGTCAAGCAAGCTTTATGTAAATGTTTAATGCATCCTAATGGATCTAAAACATATCTAACTAAAGATCAGGGTCAAGTTGTAAACCTTGGATCTAGAGTTAACTTGCGATGCATGATTCAAGAATTGAGCCGATTTTAGTATAAATAGATGTTCAAACTCAATTGTGAGTACATGAATTCACATTGTTGATAGCCGCCAAGAGCATCTAAGGAGCAGAAGGCAAAATTCATGCAAAGGTCAGAAACAAAATACATCAGTTATCAAGAACACACAGAGGCTACCGATAAGCAGATAAAGGTATTATTCAATCACGGAAGGATGATTACTAATATGTATGAAGCTTTATAGGATATGTTATCAACAATTGAAGATTACATTTATCATCAGATCAAAGACTTATGTAGTTGCATTCTAACAAGTGCATCACATCTAAAATCCTTTTTTAGAAGGTGGACTTAATCGTTCTTTCCAAATCTCTTAGCAGAGTGCACACTTAACAGTGTTGCTAAAGCTTCAAATGAAGTAGATCTTAACAGGTCTCCACTGTAATACTCCTAACATGGTAGGTCATCAGAAGTGACCAAATGTAAGCCTTAACCGGCCCCTTCTTATTCGCAGATAGTGAAGTTTTGTGGGTAACAATCTCCACCGCAGTTTTTACTTCCTAACAAGAGTTTTCTGTGATATCATATCTTGTGTTATGTGTTATCTATTTTCATGAATGTTTCTGTTATGGTTACATACTAAAGAATTTATGATATGATTGCATTTGCATAAAGAAAGATGAACAGTTAGATAAGATAATTTACAAACTGATGATTAAGGGTTAAATGGGCTAACCAAGGAAAAGTTTTTGAGGTACTGTTTCACCCCTCCCCTCTTAGTACATCATCTCAATATAATTCCAACATATAGATCTTGCTTCCTCACTCTCTGATGCTGAATTTGAAGATGTCAAAGAATGCAAAACTGCAAAGCAGATGTGGGATAAATTGAAGCTTGTACATGGTGGTGACAAAAATGTTTTGAGAGCCAAGGCAGAAATCCTTAGAGGAAAGTTTGATGATCTCAAAATGAAACAAGGAGAAAACATCACTCAGTACAACACAAGAATTAAAGAGGTAGTTAATGCTATCCCGGGAGTTGTAGGTGTACTAGAAGAAGATACAGTGGTAAGTAAAATTCTAAGAACCTTAATGCCTACTTATGCTATTAGAGTATTTGTCATTCAAGAAATGAGAGCAGTAGCAAATAGCAATGTTACTCTAGATAGTTTAATTGGAAGACTGATTCCATTTGAGATGGATAACTTTGATAATAGTATCTTACCAAACATAGAGTCTGCATTCAAAACTTCTATGAGAATAAGTAAATCAAGTCACAAAAACACTATGAGAAAAGATAGTGATAGTGAAAATGAACAAGATGATCTCGATGAAATTGAAGCACTTATGGCCAGAAGAATGCAGAGAGGCAAAGGTAAATACAAAGGTAAATTACCAATTATTTGTTTTAATTTCAAAGAGATTGGACACTTTGTTGCAAGATGTACTAATAGAAGAAAAGATGACATAAGAAATGATAGATCTTTTGAGAAGAAGTCTGACAGAGGTGATTACAGAAGCTACCGACAATCAGAAAGAAGAGATACCCGAGACTATAAGGACAAAGGAAAGAAGGTAAGCTACCTAGAAAAATGCAAGGATGATGATACTGACACCGAATCTGATGAAGACATCGAGATGGTGTTTGTACATGTAAAAGATGATTCAAATGATGATGAAGAAAGGTACGTAGAAACAACTCTCATATCTAAAATTAGCAAAAATGATGTTTGGATCATAAATAGTGGCTGCACTCATCATATGACCAGTGATAAGAAAAAGTTTGAGACTTTTGAATACTACAAGGGTGGATCAGTAAGAATGGGAAATGATACACCTTGTCCAATTGAAGGTAGAGGAACAATAATGTTGAATAACCAGATAAAGAGTGAGAATGATTATTGGGTAAATGGATTGAATTATAATCTATTGAGTGTTTCTCAATTGAATAATTCAGGTCACAAAGTTGCATTTGAAAATAAGAAGGCAAAGATCTTCAGCAAATCTGGAAATCTAATTGGTATCGGTGAACAGGCTAAAGGTAACTTATTCAATCTAAATGATACTAACTCCACTCATTTGATTGCTACAAATGAAGACATATGGTTATGACACAAAAGACTATGTCATGTGAATTTTGACAACTTGATAAAGATTAGCAAAAAGAGAAATGTCAGAGGCTTACCGACAATGACCAAGCCCAACAACATCATGTGTAAAAACTGTCAAAAAGGTAAAATGACAAAGTCTAGTTTCAAAAGAAAAACCCATACATCTGATGCAATTCTAGAATTAGTCCATACTGATTTATGTGGACCTATGAGGACAAAGAGTTATTATGGAGATAGATATTTTATTCTCTTTGTTAATGATTACTCTAGAATGATGAAAATTATTTTTCTAAAAGATAAATCAGAAGCATTTAAGATGTTTAAATGGTATAAGGCTATGGTAGAGAAACAAAGTGGTAAGGATCTAAAATTTTTGAGATCAGATAGAGGAGGTGATTTTATATCAGATGAATTCACTAACTTTTGTAATGAGCATGGTATAAAGAGACAGGTTTATGCACCAAGAACACCACAACAAAATGAGATTGCCGAGAGGAGGAATAGATCAATAGTTGATTGTGCTAAAACACTGATGATAGAAAAAGGCATCACCCAAATATTTTGGAGGGAAGCTGTCAGTACTGTTGTTTACACACTAAAAAAAGTACAATTGAAGAAAGGCACCAAGAAGACACCTTATGAGCTATGGTATGGATACACACCCAATGTAAGTTATTTCAAAATTTTTGGAAGTCAATGTTATATCTTAAAAGATGAAAGAAATGGAAAACTTGAATCCAAGAGTGATGAAGGAATTTTTCTAGGGTATTCTACCAAGAGCAAGGCATACAAATGTCTAAACAAAGCCTCTAACAAAATTATTGAAAGTGCAAATGTAAAGATAGATGAATTTGCAGAGAAGAATGAACAAGAAAGCACTAAAGAACCAGAGGACTATAATAAGTTCACTTACAATGAGGAACCTGACACTCTACCCTACCAACAATGTAGAGCTCCTGAGCTACAAATCATTTCTTCTGAGCATCAGGCGGAAAATACCGACAGTTAGGATAATGATCAAGATAATGTGCAAGGTGATGAAGAACAGAATGAAGATCAAAATGATGATCAAGCTAATACACAAAGAGTTGTACATATACTTGCAAGATATGTAAGAATGAATCATCCAGAGATCCAGATCATAGGAGATAAGAAAGCTGGTACAAGAACAAGAAGTAAGTCTCTAAACTTAAGCTATCTAATTTGTGAGTTTGAGCCTAAATCTGTCAATGCTGCACTTGATAATGAAGAATGGATAAGTTCTATAAATGATGAGATTGAGCAAATTAAGAAAAACAAAACATGCTCACTTGTGCCAAGACCAGATGACAAGAATGTCGTCGGTACAAAATGGATATTCAGGAATAAGCTGAATGAGAATGGAAAAGTCACAAGGAACAAAGCAAGACTAGTATGCAAGGAGTATGCACAAGAGGAAGGTATAGAATATGGAGAGACCTTTGCACCCATTTCTAGGCTAGAAGGAGTAAGAATATTACTTGCTTACGCTTCATTCAAAGTATTCAAAGTATGTCATATGGATGTCAAATCAACATTCCTAAATGGAATACTTGAAGAAGAGGTATACATTGAACAACTAGAAGGCTTTGTTGATCCAGACAAAAGGAAAATGGTATGTAGACTTCACAAAGCCTTGTATGGATTGAAACAAGCTCCAAGAGCTTGGAATTAATGACTTCATTCCTATCTAATAAGTATTGGATTTGTGAGGACTAGTGAAAACATTAATCTTTATTTACAGGAAGATACTGATGCTAACACTTTGATTGCTAAAATATTTGTTGATGACATCATATTTGGAGGCAATGATATGCGATGCAAATCATTTGCAACTAAGATGAGAAAAGATTTTGAGATGTCTATGTTTGGAGAAATCAAGTTCTTTCTTGGTCTCCAGATCATGCAACAGGGAGAAGGTATTTTCATTATACAGTCCAAGTACATCAAAGAGGTCCTAAAAATATTCAAGATGGAAGAATCCAAACCAGTTGGAACATCGATGACTACTGGATGCAAGTTGACAAAGGAGGACAAGAAAACAGAGGTAAATCAGACTTTGTACATATCAATGATTGGAAAACTCATATATTTTGTACACACTAGACTAGATATTGCACATGCAGTAGGAATTGTTGCTGGATTTTCTGCTAACCCCAGAGAATCACATATGATTGTTGTGAAAAGAATTCTAAGATATATGAAGAATACTAAGGAATTTGGGTTATGGTACAGAAGAGAAGACAAATTTGAACTTAAGGTGTTTACTGACACTGATTGGGCTGGAAATCTTGATGACCAGAAGAGCACAACTGGAGGAGCATTCTTTATGGGTGACAAACTTGTCACATGGATTAGCAAGAAGCAAGGATGCATCTCTTAGTCTATTGCAGAAGCAGAATATGTTGTTGCTGCTGCAAATTGCTCAAATATTGCATGGATCAAACAATTACTGGAAGGTATGCATATGAAGATCTCATAACTAGTAATTATCTATTATGATAACACCGATGTAATAAACATTTCCAAGAATCCAGTCATGCATGCTAAGACTAAACACATTGCCATCAAGTATCATTATTTGAGAGAACAAGTTCAAGAAAAAGAGGTGATACTTGAGTATGTGCAATCAAAAGAACAATTGGCTGATATCTTCACCAAGCCATTGCCCAAGGATACATTTGAGTACTTAAGAAAGAGACTAGGGGTGAAACCCTTGTCTACCAGTCAGTAAAATGACTGAAGGCTGCATCAGCCTACATATTATTAGAATATCAATCATGTTGATGCAAGCAAAGAGATGAACTTCAAAAGATACATCTTTGTACAGACGGGTATATATTAGAACCGAGCACCAGAGCATATTGTTGTATTACTGATGGATAAGGGAAATTCAAGGAATATATTATGGATAAAAAAAATGATTACTTGACATGAATGTCAAATATTTGTAAAATATTTGTTTGGCATTGCTGTCAAAGGGAGAGAAATTATCCATATTATCACATCATTCAGGAAAAAGAGAGATAGATTATCCATCATCAGACTACTCCAATAGGGAGAGATGATAATCTAAAGCAGAGCAAATTGTATGAAAAATGATTATACAAAGGAAGAGTTGCTGATAGAGAAAAAGACATCACAAGAGAGAGAACAGTCAAAAGAGAGAAATTGACACAAGAAGATAACTCAACACATCAGAAGACAAAGAGCTGCAAGAATCAAATCTAAGCTAAAACAGAGCTTACCGGAGTTCAGACATTTATCGGTTATCAAACAAAAAGATTGGTAGTTTGATGAATCTCAAACAATTGTATTTCATATTATATTAGAAATAGTATAGTGTGATAATATAGTATGTTGCCATCAATGCCAAAGGGAGAGATTGATGACATGTAACGATTGAATGTTTGATAATGTTAAGTTGAAGATAATGTAAGACATTAAATCAGTTAATGGTTTGTATTGTCATTGATGTCAACTTGATATCATCTGTATGGCCATGTACATAATGCCAAAGACTTTGGAGAATCAATGGAACAAAGGTTATGCTTTCAACAATGCATAAAAGTCAAGTATTCACTAAGTGACATACAACACCGACGGAGTGCACACCATCGAAAAAGGCAAAGAAGAAAAGTCACAGTGATACCCGATGACCAGAAGACAGTGTTTCCTGATGAAGCAAAACCACAGAATGCCCGACGAGCTGAAAATAGGGTTTCCTGACGAGTAAAAATCCAATGATACCTGATGGATGGAGATCCGAAGCTAACTGGAGTCACACCGACGGAACTGTCAGTTGTCACCGACGACTAACTGTTGAGTTGACTGACAGAACAAAGAGTTCAGAAAATGACAAAATATCTAGCTGGCAAGAGCTAAAGATAGACTTAACTGGTTTTTTTTCTTTGTTTTATTTGACTAGAGTTAAGTGATTGATTTAAAGATGATTTGTACAGTTGGCATAAAGATAACTACGAGATCAAGAGATATTCTTTAAATCTAATTGGCTGGATTATTTTTCACACCAATAATCAAGAATCAAGAAATAATGAATATCATGTCTATATAAGAGACAAGCTTAATTCATTTTCAAATATCACATTCATGAAAGGGGATTAAGGGGAGTGAATAAAAAGAGGATGTTGAAGAGAAACTGATGAAGAACAACTTCATGCAGTACTGTTCAATCAAGCTGAAGGAGAGCTAAGGAATTATGCAGACACCGACGAACAGTGAGCACAACATCACAGAGCAGAAAGTGTGGAGCACAAAAGAATTGAATTGATACATTGATCAGAGAGGTAATGCACTAAAGTAGATCTGAAAATCTACAATTCAAGTTGCATTAGAAACAGGTCATATTGTTTCAGTTTAACCATTGAAGCATGAAGTATGTTAATAGAGCAGGACTTAACCATCTTCTATATATTGAGGTACATCCCAAGGAGTGCCAAAAAGGTTGATTCATGAAAGTAGCATTGGATATGCCTGATGCCTATTGACAGTCTAAAAGAGAGGCTGATTCAAGGATGGTAGCATTAGATACCCGATACTAAGTGACAACCTATATGTGTAGAATCCTTTAACAAGGCCACACCTAACAGTGTGTTTGTAACCTTTAACAGGGTTGGCTCTTAACAGGGCTCACTTCAGAAGAGTGAAAAATTGGGGTACCGGTCCCAGTGGTTTTTCCCTTAACAGGGTTTCCACGTTAAAAATCTATGTGTTATATGTGAGTATGATGCATTTCTTTACTGTTTTGTATCTTACATAATTCATTCTGGATATATCGGTATACTCTACATATTTACTGTATTTCGGTAAATAGATGATTGTTTATCGGTAAACACTAAGAAGAAGGTTTAACTGAGCAATCCGACAAGTAGTAAATTGATATAAGATTGTTCAAGGCATTCATCTTATAGGACAAAAGATAACTTGAGAAATAATTAGTGGTTATAAGAGTTGAAGGGCTGATTTAAGGATTATTTTTTGAGGCCACTGATTCCCCCCCCACCCCCTCTCAGTTATTACTAAAAAAATCATTATTGATTTAATTATTAAGTCACTTTTTTATCTCTGGTTCACTTAAGCTAAACTCTAGGCATGCAATAATTGATTCTTTTATTAATTATTCATGCAACCTAGATTTCTCCACCCTTATTAGGGTTTTGATCTCCTTTATTAGGATTGATCACTTTGTAATTATTTAATCTCTCTCAGGAATTCCCTCATTTCCTTCTCAGAATGATATTTCATATTTCTTGGACATTATGAGTTGTGTCTCCATTCTTTGCTTTGTGACAGGTTATTTTGCTGCTGGTGATCTTGGCTTATGAATTTGATGAATTCTGACAGTATTATTGAAGCCTAAGGAATACACCAAATGTGCATTACAGTCCTAGAAATGCTTCAAAAGCACCCTGTAATTAGCATGTTGTAAGTTTACACATAAATAAAAAAGGATTGTAAGTCACTACTTTCATATCTTCAATTGTGTTCATGTCAACTTCATATGAAGTAAGTGCAACGACATCCTAATTGCAGAGTGCTTTTGATGCCTTTAATGAAATTGAGGAAATATATATGGAAAGAATTTGCTTACTATTTTTACCAACACAATTCAAAGTGTGTTAACCCTATAAAACTAAAGTTCAAAGTTCATTGCATTCTGAAATCCTAATT
Source organism: Thuja plicata (assembly GCA_018584345.1). Taxonomy (NCBI): domain Eukaryota; kingdom Viridiplantae; phylum Streptophyta; class Pinopsida; order Cupressales; family Cupressaceae; genus Thuja; species Thuja plicata. Next base: position 690,766 of record MU228439.1, read on the forward strand.
CAAACATGCATTGCAGTCCTAAAATTGTTCACAACTATACAAAGTGCATTGCAATCCTACAAAAGTATTGAAAACTACCTTGTAATTAAGGATGTTGTAGAATATGTATAAAATATAAATAATTCTAAGTCACTACTTCCATATCTTCAATTTTGTTCATTTCAAGAACACTTGTGTTGATTATTCTGAATTAGTATTAGCTAAGGAGCTCCAAAATCGAAACAACTAATTATAATCTTATTTCTGTGGCAAGTTGTGGCTTAGACGCCTTTCTACTCTAAAGATATTTTATGACATGCCAAAGTAAAGGGTGCTTTCAATGCCTTAAATGAGATCGACCAAACATGCATGAAAATATGAAGGGTATATAAAATAGTAAGTGAAATGAACATGAAGGAAATAATACAAAAAAAAACTAGGCAAGATTGTAATCATGCAATGATGTGAAATATAAACGAACATGAAGGAATGAATACATGAGATAGATACGTTGAAATGAATTCCATAGTGGCATGAAAAGGAGTTGAAAAAATAGTATTGAATGGATTTGCGATGTTGAAAGGCATCCCCTTAAGCAAAATTAAGGTGACCTGATGCGTAGTAAATGCAACTACATGTTGTAGCGCAAGGTGGCCGAGAAGTAATGACAATCAGGGTGGTGGAAGTAATGGGCATGAGAGAGAGAGAGAGAGAGAGAGAGAGAGAGAGAGAGAGAGAGAGAGAGAGAGAGAGAGAGAGAGAGAGAGATGGTTTGTTTGTCTACTTATATGTTAAAACCTTGTTATGTTGGTGTGACATCTTTAATTTGTGCACTCTTCTCAATTTGATTTTTGAATTTGAAGCTTTAATTTTACTTGTGAGATATCATATGATTAGTAATATGGAGATGTCTAATGGTTTAGGGTTGTCATTTCTACATAGGGTCTAGTGTTGTTAGAAGTTGCATGGCAATAGCAATTGTCATCTTGTTTTGGGTCCACCTCTAAAACCCTACAACAATTAAGTTGAAATGAATTCTATATCCCTTTGGAGTATAATTGAAATAAAAAATAGATAACTTATTCAACCCTTGATCCCCAACATTGGAACTAAAATTGAAAACATCTTATACACTCAAATTTAGAACCTAAGACTAATTGATTGAAATGAATTTGGAAAGCATTAACAATCACATTGAAACCATCAAGAAGATAACTTATTAAACCCTTGATGCCAAAAGTTGGAATTGAGATTGAAATTTATAACCCTTAACACTAAATCTGAAACCCTACAACAATTAAATTGAAATGAATTATATATCCCTCTGGAGTGAAATTGAAATAAAAAAACACATAACTTATTCAACCCTTGATCCCCAACATTGGAATTGAAATTGAAAACATCTTGTACACTTAAAAAGAGAGCCTAAAACCGTTATATTGAAATGAATTCAGAAAGCATTAACAATCACATTGAAGCCATCAAGCAGATAACTTATTAAACCCTTGATCCCCAAAGTTGGAATTGAAAACCCTTAACGCTCAATCTGAAACCCTACACCAATTAAAGTAAAATGAATTATATATCCCTTTGGAGTGAAATTGAAAAAAAAAAATACATAACTTATTCAACCCTTGATCCCTAACATTGGAATTGAAATTGAAAACATCTCATACACTAAAATAGAGAGCCAAAAAATTATATATATTGAAATGAATTCAGAAAGAATTAACAATCATATTGAAACCATCAAGAAGATAACTTATTAATCCCTTGATCCCCACAGTTGGAGTTGAAATTGAAATTGAAATTGAAAACCCTTACCACTGAATTTGAAAGCCCACAAAAATTAAATTGAAATGAGTTTCATATCCCTTTGGAGTGAAATTGAAATAAAAAATGGATAACTTATTCAACCCTTGATCCCTAACTTTGGAATTGAAATTGAAAACATCATGTACACTAAAATATAGAGCCTAAAATTGATATATTGAAATGAATACATAAAGCATTAAAAATTACATTGAGACAATCAAGCAGATAACTTATTAAACCCTTGATCACCAAAGTTGGAATTTAAACTGAAATTGAAAACCCTTAACACTAAATGTGAAACCCTACAATAAATAAATTGAAATGAATTATATATCCCTTTAGAGTGAAATTGAAATAAAAAACACTTAATGTGTTGAACCCTTGATCCCCAATATTGGAATTGAAATTGAAAACATCTTGTGCACTAAAATTTAGACCATAAAATTGATTTATTGAAATGAATTTGAAAAGCATTAACAATCACATTGAAACCATCGAGCATATAACTTATTAAACCCTTGATCCCTAGAGTTGGAATTGAGATTGAAATTGAAAACCCTTAACACTAAATCTAAAACCCTACAACAATTAAATTGAAATGAATTATATATCCCTTTGGAGTGGAATTAAAATAAAAAAGAACATAACTTATTCAACCCTTAATTCCCAACATTGGAAATGAAATTGAAAACATCTAGGACACTAAAATTGAGAACCTAAAACTGATGTATTGAAATGAATTCGGAAAGCATTAACAATCACATTGAAACCATCAAGCAGATAAGTTATTATGAAAACCCTTGACACTTAAAATTTAAAACCCTTAACACTAAATCTGAAACCCTACAACAATTAAATTTAAATGAATTATATATCCCCCAGGAGTGAAATTGAAATAAAAAAAAGTAGAAAACTTATTCAACCCTTAATTCCCAACACTAGAAATGAAATCAAAAACATTCAGGGCACTAAAATTGAGAGCCTAAAACTGATAAATTGGAATGAATTCGGAAAGCATTACCAATCCCATCGTAATCCCAGGTTGCACGCAAGGCAAAACTCCCACGTACACCCTGGTCACACCGAAATGACAAGTTTTGCCTACCTTCGAGCAAAAGTTAGCCAGATAACTTATTAATCACTAAATACCCAATAATAGAATTTAAATTGAAAACTCTTAACACTAATTTGAAACACTAGAACCAATAAATTGAAATGAATTGTATATCCCTTATGAGTGTAATTGATACCATAAATTTAAAAAAAAAAAAAATTACTTAAAGCCTTGTCTACCAAAAAGTGGAAATGGAATTTGAAACCCTTCATAGTAAAATTGAGAACCTAAAATAGATTAAATAAAATAAAATTGGAAAGCATTAACAACCACATTGAAACCATTAACGAGATAACTTAGTAAACCCTTAATCCCCAGTAGTGGAAGTGAAATTGAAAACCCTTAACACTAAATTAAAAACCCTACAACTACTAAATTGAAATAAACTGTATATCGATTGGGAGTGAAATTTAATCCAAAAAACAAACAATTTATCAAAGTCGTAATCCCTAATAGAAGCCCAAAAACATACAACTTATTGCAAAATATGAAAACTTACAAAACACAAAAAATAGATAAGTTGCAAAACCCAATTTTCCAAAAAAAATTGAAACCAGTAAGAGTCAAAATGTCATTGCCATACACAACAAATGACATAGAAATAGTTCGAAAGTCATTACTTAAAATAGAAACACTACAAATGGAACCCTAGAATAGACAAAATGAAAAATAATTGTAACCCATTAACAATCATCATTAAACCATGTTGCATATAGCTTAGTAAACCCTTAAACCCAAACAAAAGTGCAACCCATTTATAATCATTTTCAACCCGTAAAGCAGAAAGCTTATTAAACCCTTAGAACACACCATTTTTTTAATGAAAAGCAATAATACATGTAAACTATGAATAGTAAAATAGAGATATGCATAGTAGGTGGTAGAATGTGAACAAGGATGCTTGACAATAATAAAAAGTGAGTTTCCTTCACTGTGAACATGGTCATGAGACTATAACACAAGAGTACGATTCCCTTGAGGTTAATAGTGTTAATGAACATAATAAATCATGTTCATAAATACAAAGCAATAGACAAAAGACGTTTTTAAATGAAAAAAATCCAAAAAAGCAAACAATGGAGGTTAGAGTTAGCAAAACAAGCAAAGGAAACAAAAGAACACAAATTTCATTGGGCCCAGTGGTGAGAGACGCCCTTAGTGAGGAGTTATATCCTCACCTCCATCAAAGACTAGATGGTAAACAAGCTCCCATATCTCCTCCCACCACTCGTCGTTGTCATCGTGTACCTCCTTCACCTCAAAATCCTAAGCATCCTGTACACAAAAGAAGGTTTCTCCTACAACCACTTCAAAAACAAAGTGAGAAAATGAGCAAGAAAATAGTAAAAATAAGTTTAAAAATGAAAAAAAAATCAATAACAACCTACAAAGTCAACGTGGAAGATGGTTCATGAGAGAGTGGATAATGGTGACATTCTTTGTTTGCAAGGCTCTCTATCGAGCATGTTTTGACTCCCAACAGATAGAAGACTCCAGAATGGGCGGGAATAAAAAGAATGTTATGTGTCTCGATCTGCGCAGAATATGGCATATTGAATGGATTTGTGGTGTTAAAAAGTGTCCCCTTAAACAAAATTAAGGTGACTTGGCATTTAGTAAATGCAATTGCATGTTGTAGCGTAAGGTGGCTGCGAGAAGTATTGGTGGCTAGGGTGGTGGATAGGGTGGCGTTGCAGAAAAATTCCATGCGGCCACCCAGCCTATACACAAGGAAAAACTCCTGCATATGCCTTGGTTTCTACACACATCACGGTCGATGCACTAATATGGCATGTTTTTCCTACCTTCGACCAATCGTGTTTGAACATGTGGCGAGGTAATTCCAAATGGGCTCAACTTTTGTTTTTGGGTTGCCAACTAGGCCAGCTAGGGGTACAAGAAAAAGGGTCTGGGGTCCATGTGGTGACCCACGTGGACCCCCAATGTTAGGGTGTGCACATTATGGATGCTCTCTCCTACCTCCATTTGAGAAGCTTGAATTAAACTCTGATATAGTTCTTATGTATTTTTTAATCAAACAGATACAATTGGTCATCAAAGTTTTTGCATTTAACAAGTTGATTATAATAATCTCATATTTAATTAGAGCATCTAGAGAAAAAGATATGCAACTTAAAAATGACATGGTAAGAGTATGTATCATTTAATCTCGTTATGTTTCAGTGCCTCGTGACTTCTTATCATATGTGGCATGACAAGACAATAAGTTTTGGATGGATAGATGGATAGAATTGGACTCCAACACGTTAGACAATGGATGATTGAATGAGATCATGTGCTACGATGGTAAACCATCACGATTAATTATGGATGACAAAATATTTGAAAATTAACGTGTACAAATGTTAAAACTATTTTCTCATTTTGCTTTCAAGGGACATTAAGAGAAAACATACAATGAGTTGTGAGTGTCAAACACGACCAACTACAAATCTTTATGACCAGGTGTGTAGAGCTTATGATGTCATTGCAGGTGAGGAGTGTTAGGATTGTGTTTAAAGGAGATGGTTTTTCCCTTATTGTTTTGTGTTGGCCCCTTTCTGAGTGAAATATTTGTTGCAAGGTGGGCTTGGAGAGTGACAACTAGTTTTGGCGGTTGGTTGTGTGGTAGATGTGGGGCGAAGCAAACCAAGTAATGTATATGCACTCAATAATGTTTGCCACTTTGAAATTCTATTAAAACTGTGAACTTTGAAGATGTTCAAAAATAGTTTTGAGATGTTGAGGTTTTTAGATGTTGTGATTTTTTTGAGGGTTTCAAACCCTAATATTTATGGTCATATAAGCCAATAGTTATCCAACCGAAAAACTCATGAGCCAATAATTGAAGCAATGTGTAGAAAAATAATAGACAATATTTGTGAGGGTTTCAGACCCTAACATTTCGCACTCTACCACTATTTTATAAATAGGAAGGGTTTCAAACCCTAACATTTCACACTCAAAAACTATTTCATAAACAATGAGTTATCACCTATTGTCGTGTTTGTATTTCTACACCTATTTTGGGGTTTTATTTATCAATTGTCGTATTTTCTTCCTATTTATTTTCTTACACGTCATTTTACTACCCTGCAAAAAAATGATATCCCTAGATCCAATAATTTTTAGGGTTACGACGTGTTGTAGTATTAGAATGTCACCTTTGCATCCTCATAGACATGTCTTAAAATACATCCCTCTTTACACAACTTTAACATTGTTATAAGTACTATAACTATCATTCACAACCTTCTGTGTAGTTCATTTTGAAGATAACATGTATTGAAGAGCATAAATACTTGTGTCGACTACGTTTTCCCACCCTACAAAAAAATTACAACCCCAAATTCAAGATTTTTTAGGGTTAGGGTGATTTTTAGTATTAGAATGTCACCTTTACATCTTCATATACATGTCTCAAAATTCATCCTTATTTACACAACTTTAACATTGTTAGAAGTACTATAACTAACATTCACAACCTTCTGTGTAGCTCATTTTGAAGATAAAATGCATTGAAGGGCATAAATACTTGTGTAGTAGACTTGTTGATAAAATAATTTGAAACTTCTTAAAGTAGGAGCTTCTTATTTCCTACAATTCATTATGTGTTAAGGGCTATTGACATTCAATCCATTTAATGCCTTTGAATGTCATGGTTCTTGATTTTTCAATTTAAAGAGGAAAGCAGATCTCTTATCTCTTCTTTTCTTATTCCCATGAAGGCCATTCAAAGGAAAAATTCTATTTCAAATGAGTTTGTCCCAATAATCTTCAATAAGATCATAATATTTCACGTAATGGCACATGACCTAAGATATTTCTTTCAAGATTGATTGTTTTTTTTCCTTCTCTCTTCCATTGTAATGTCAATTTTGTGGTTGCACTCATTGCTAGAACATTTTGTTCAACTTACTCAAGCATTCTATTAATTTTTGTAGATGTATCAAACCTATGTTAATATTCTAGTATGTTCTTCCTTCTCTCTTCTATTGTAATGTTTGTTATGTGGTTCTAATCATTCCCAGTAATTTTTTGTAGATGTATCTCTCTAATGCTTTTGAATGTCGTGGATCTTAATTTTTCAATTTAAGGAGGAAAGTAGATCTCTTATATATCTTCATTATTTATTCCTATGAAGTTCATTCAGAGGACAAATTTCATTTCAAAAGAGTTACTCTCAAGGATCTTCAATAAGATCACAATACTTCACCTAATGGCCTAAGGCCTAAGATATTTCTTTTAAGATTGATTGTTTCTCCCCCTTCTCTTTTTTTTTTAGTGTCAATTCTATGGTTGGACTCATTGTTGGTCCATTTTATTCAACTTACTCAAGCATTCTATATTTTTGTTTGTATAAGGGTCACTCCTATGTTAATAATCTAGTTTTATCGTCATTCTCTCTCTTGTTATGATGTCAATTTTGTGGTTCTAATAATTACAATAATTTTTTGTAGATGTAGCACTCGTAAATTAATAATCTAGTTTCATAGTTAGCTTAGAATATTTACTGCAACCATGGTTGTAATATTTTTGTCATTTTGTACTACTTTCTCAAGCATTTTGTAGTTGTTTCATTACCAGTCTATTATCTAGTTTCATAGTTGTTAGTTACTTTCATTGATGGTTTATTCTCTACCGTGTTTCAACCTTCCCAAGGGAAATTATAAAAAATTACATAGATGATCTTGTTCTGCAAATAGTATCTGCTTATTTGAATGTGATTGTTTAGCAGGCATTGTGGCATTGATTTTATTGTCTAGTTTTGTGAGTCAATGGAATTGATGCCCAAAAACTATTGGATCAATATCTCTATCCAAGAATGGAAACATTCCATAAATTTCAAACTACTTGTGTGTTGTGTCCAAAATTAGCTTAGACGTGATTTCCATAATGCTCGAGAGATGATCCTCTTGGTAATTTGAATAGAGCTTCTTGCTTCACAATTGTAATGCATATATCCATTGCAGATTGTATCTATTTTCTTGTTATAATCCATGGATTTGTTGCATTCTAGTGGTGACCTTAGGAAAATTTAAATGACTTATGTGGAAGGACACTTTATTCTTGGGAGCACCTTGTAGGAAGTATCGAATCGTACGACCTGTATAAGGGAGACACCTATGTTTTTTATTAAAAAGTAGCCAAAACAAGGGGGTTGACCCATAACAATAGACATATCCAACACGAGAAGTTCCAAACTAACAACACATTACCAGTAGTAGCACACCCTCAGTCAATACCCTTCTTTAAAATTAAAAACAAAAAATGAGTGATCACATGCCCCAACTTCACCATGAAATTGGTAACCATCTTGTGATCACCAGCAAGAACAAGCACCAACTTCACCACAAAATTGGTAACTAGCCTATGATCACCAGTAAGAATAGTCCCCACTAAGTTAACAACATTGTTCCAAAACCTTAACATTAGCATAAAACCAACTATAACCAGTCTTACGACTAACAAAGTTATAAAATATAATAAAAAATAGGCCCTTAACAACCAACCACCAATAACTAAAGTTTAAGAACAAAATAAAAAACCAAAGGAAAGTCACTTGGGTTTCTCCCCCCTCAATTTAGTAATAGCTTCAACTAGCCCTCCGCCAGAAACTGTAAGAGCTTCCCATCATCCTTCTCCGTCTCTGAGGTCTTCAGGCTCTCTTGATGAAGAAGGTGGAGAGTCATGGTTGCCGAGTGTGTCACTTTGACCGCAAAGTTCACAACCCTATTAAAACTCTCTCCCAACTCCTTGAATTCACCTTTCAACACCTATAAATCTTCTTTGGAACCAAAGTCCTGGATCTTACCTTGAAGCCACAGAATATCATCCTTCATTTGAATCATGTCAGCCTTAAATTCCTCATTTTTGTCCTCTAAGGCCCCAACATTATTCCCCCCAATATCCTTCTTATCCATAGGGAGACACCTATGTTGTAGGAATTATCCCTCAAACAATGCGGAAAGAAAACAAAGAGATGAGAATCATACTGCAAATATTTATAGAGGATATAAAAGATCACGACGATGAGAAGTTGGACATTGTCTTCGATTTGCATGGGTGGAGAGTGCCTCCATACAAGAATGTTGATTTATAGAGGATTTCATCCACAATTGCATTGTTCTTGTGGCATACAAGTCATCCCCACCCTGACGGTGCAGAATACACAATTGTTGAATATAGGAATGATGTTTCACACCTGCCCTTGTAGTCGGTCCAGGTAGTGATGATTTTTTGTCTTATTTGTTATCTGGAATTATTGATGCTATTTTGAATAGTTTTCTTGGTTGGAGGGCCATTTTTCTACAAATTTTTTATAGTCATATTCAACATATAGATGCATATTATATGGCTTGCCTAGCCTGAAATGTGATTACTTGGTATTCTCCATGAATTTGAATATTTAGTAGGCAATGTGACATTGATATTGAAATATTATTAAAATGCATATGATATAGCTATGTAGTAGTAAAATAGGAAACTGGTCCACTTTCAATTTTACACGCTTACTAGGCATTATAATATTTACATTTAAAATTTATTTGGAATGCATTGAATGCAATACTTGATATGTTATATTAATTTGAATGCGCATAGTGGAGGTATGTGAATGTCAAACAGTGAATGTTTGTGATTTGAATGTGACTGTTTTTGAAGGCCTTATGCCATCGTCATTTAAAATATTTTTGAAATATATACATTACAATACTTTACATCTTCAATGTATGCATTTATATATATTTATATTTATATATGTATATATGTTACTCTTTGTACTTTGAATATTACATTTTTGAATTTATTATCCCTTCTAGATTTGAAAAGTTTTTGAGATGCATATAATGGATTATCCAATGTGTAGTTTGAATGCAGGCATGTGTGTATGTGTGTGTGTGTACATAATATATTTATTTGTGTATGTATGTACACACACATATAAATACATGTATGTATGTATGTATTTATGACAAATATATTGCTTCTATTAAGAAGAGAATGAAGCAACCTCTGAGAAATATGGTAAATATATTGAATATTGTGTTTAAACCCTTTAAGCATACAATTATTAGATCCAAATACATTATGAGAGGAGGTGAAATTGTTTCTGATGCAAGGAGGGTAGGAAGACCAGGGCCCAAGGCACTCCCAACTATCCAAATGAACTTGCAAAACAACACAAAAGTAACAACATAGAAAGGGGAGAGAAGAAACAATAAAACTTTATATTATTTCATCAAACTTATTACATGTCGGACTGTAAGGCCTTGCCAGTTTTGGCCATATACATTCATAAGTTAATAGAACAATCTTCATACATGCCAGGTCACAGACCTTGATCCGAATCTCTAATACTATCTTCTATTTCCAAATTGATGCCTAATCTAAGAACAGAAAACCAAATATATACAAGAGTTCATCGAAGAGGTCGACACTCAGATCCTAAAGATCCAATGTAGGAAACAATAAAAACCTAGATTTAGGTCCACTCACATCCTAATGAGAGATACCAACATTAATTATGCTATAGAAATTAAATGCAAAAGTCGGCCAGAAGATCCAAAATCAGAATACACAACTCGGTAAGAAGCCAACCAAGCACCAGAGACAACTCGATGAAAAGACAACTGAGCATAGAAACAATTTGGTGAAACCCACTGAGACCCGTGGGTAAATCATGCCACCAATTAGTTAGAATGACCATTGAGACCCATTAGTAAACAAGTAACCAAGCCCGAGCAACACCGAGCAAAAAAAGTAGTTACCGAGCAGTCTCGAACTAAAACAAACATATTTTTAGTTGATACATGATTGCCAAGAACCCAAGGTGCTCCTGCATCAGACACCTGGAGTTAAAATAAATGATTCTCTGAATCATGTGTCAGGTACAACCTAAATTAAATCTAACTCAGATTGAGAAATCCAAGATGAGTCCTCGATCGGTCTGTTCTTCCATTTTATCAGACACTTTGTGTAATTCTTTCCTCTTATACTTCTGCCAACTCTCTATTTCAAAATCTACTTAACTTCCTCTATCTGTTTCTTAGGATAATCACTCGGTACTATCACTTCTTCATCCAATTCATGATACTCATACAAATATGAAATATTAAATATAGGTGATATATCCATGTCATCAGGTAATTCTACTTCGTAAGCATTTCCACTGTCAAATCTTCTCAATATTTTCAAGGACTAAATTTCTTCATTTTCAATTTACCATATGTTTCAATAGGAAATATTCCTTTCTTTAAATGAACTATAACTGCATCACCAAATTCAAAAAATTTATGTCTCCTTGATCTATCTGGACTATCCTTGTATTTCTGATTACTTTGCTCCAACTTATGTTTCACTTCCTCATGAAATTTCTTCATAAACTCAACAAATTTCTCTCCTTCATCACTTCTCTTGACTTCTCCAACAATATCTCTCAAGTGTGATATACCTCTCGGTTGTGTGCCATTAACAATATCAAAAGGTGTCTTTCTAGTACTTCTATTTACTAAATTATTATATGCAAACTCTGCTTGTGACAATATCAAATTCCAATTACTCGGTGTGTCTCGAACTTAGCACCTTAACAAGTTACACAAACTTTGGTTTACAAACTCTATTTGTCCATTATTCTGTGGATGAAATGTAGAACTATACTTCAACTCAGTGTCCAACTTCTTCCAAAGTGTTTTCCAAAAATAGCTGACAAACTTACTGTCTCGGTCAGAGATGATACTCCTCGGTAATCGATGCAATCTAACAATCTCCTTAAAGAAAAGATCTGCTATAGGTACTGCATCTGATGTTTTTCTAGATGGTATGAAATGTATCATCTTTGAGAATCTATCCACAACAACAAATATGTAATCATTACCTCTTGTTGTCCTCCGTAAGCCAAGAACAAAATCCATGCTGATATCACTACAAGGTTTCTCAGGAATAGAAATCGGTGTATACAACCTAGTATTTTGACTTACTCCTTTTGTAACTTGACAAACTCCACAACTTTCCACAAATTTCTGAACATTCTTATACAACTGAGGCCAAAAATATCTTTCCTTGAGTAAATTCAATGTCTTATCGATACCAAAATGTCTAGGCAAACCACTACTATATTTTTCCTTTATCAAATTGGTTCTCATTGATCCTTTCGGTATACACAAATGAATACCTTTGAACAACATATGTTCTTGAATGAAATAGTCTTCATACTTACTTGGTTGATTTGGAATAGGTGTTGTGCACACTCTCTGCTGCTCAAAAAACCAGGATCATTTTCATACAAGTGCTTCATGTCATCAAATCCAAAAACCTCAATTCTCATTTTAGTCAACAAAGATCTTCTACTCAATGCATCAAAAACTTGGTTAGAAACTCCACTCTTATGATTTATCACAAATGTAAAACTCGGCAAATACTCTACCCATTTCACATGTCTCTGATTCAACTTATTTTGACTACCCAAATAATGTAAGTCCTTATGATCAGTATACAACACAAATTCATTTGGCATCAAATAATGTCTTCATTTCTTCAGAGCTTGAACAATAGCATAGAATTCTTGATCATAGACATAATATTTCCTTTTTGCATCATTCAACTTTTCACTAAATAAAGTAACAGGTTTACCTTCTCGAGTCAACATAGCTCCTATTGCACTCTCAATTACATCACATTAAACTTGAAATACCTTATTGAAATCAGGTAAGGTTAATACAGGCAACTCAACAACCTTCTGCTTCAAAGTCTCAAAAATCTTATTAGCTCCATGTGTGCATTCAAATTCTCTTTTTTCTCCTCTCAGTGTCTTAGTCATAGCATTACAAATAGAACAAATTTTTTTGATAAACTTCATGTAAAAACTTGCCAATCCATGAAACTATCTTACCTCACTAACATTCTCAAGTGTAGTCCAACTAAGTATATCTTCAACCTTCTCAAGATCCATCTTCAAACCATCAGCTGAAATCACAAAACCTAAATACACAAGTTCTTTTTGTTAGAGTAATAGTCTATCGGGGTTACTAATTAAAATCATTATGATCTAATTAGTAACTTCCCTATTCACTCTAGTTTGCTTAAGCTAACCTTAGGCAATTTCTATTTCTGTTAGTTTCCCTTTTAGGGTTTCGTGATTCCTTTATAAGGATTCACCTCTTTGTATTTGGTAAGGAGATTGTATTATTTTCATCATTGTGTTAATAGAAGATAATTTCTTTCACAATGGGTTTGCAGTCTCTGGCCTATCGGCCGCCATAGCTTTCTGGATCATTCTCTCTTCTGTCTGTTTCATTCTATTTGTAATAGATATGCATGTAGGTGTTCTTGGGTAGATTGATGTTCATCAATCTTTACATGGTATCAGAGCTCTCCTGCATCCGGCTGTTCGTTCTCTGTTGAAGCAGCGAGGGTTTGAAGCTTTCAGAAGCTTTTCTGGCATTTGTCTCTGGTTCTGGGGGGTCTTTATTTTTTGGAGTTGTTTGAGCTGAAAAGGACTCCACCATTGCG